>JAJLZM010000001.1:89262-139440 GCA_030572235.1 Ambrosiozyma kamigamensis | reverse complement strand
CTGAAGAAGTAGTTGTAACTTGTATCTATTGAACCAATAAGCTCGAATATCGATGACTCAATTTTTTTTAATCGATAATAAAAAATTGATTAATTTAATTTAGTACTATAATTCTGTGTAAATTCTGTATCAATTTCGTGTTTTATATAAATAAGTTAATTATATAAAAGTTGATATATATAATGATATGATATAATTGTTAGTATATTTGATATGATAGTGATAATCATGCGTTTTGATTGGTAGATTCCTTATCAGTATTGCGGCCGGGTAACTTGTCGAGCCACACAGCCAATGAACCCCTTGCGCGTTATGCGGCTCACACTTTAACTAAGGAATTTATAATTTAAGGTACGTACACTGAATCTTACAGTTGTTAAACAGCTATAGCTAGCTAGGGTTTACAGAGTAATCAAATTATAAATGTCTAATTAAGTATATGAGTATTTACTTTAGCTTGATTTATAATTACAATTTACAATTACTATACTGCATGCACGTAGCTGTCAAGTGTAAATTATAACCTAAATGAGACTATAGCTGTGCATACTGTATTGCTATAATAATTCTTAAAGCAATACTGTACAATACAGTATATTCAATATAACCAATGAAATTCAATTAATCAATTGCTACTAATATGTATTTTGTGCAGTATGAAAATAATTAAGTTAATTCCATGAATCTATTCCATTCTGAAATATAAATAAGGTATATTAATTGATGATTTAAATATGCCGTAGTAAAATTAAATAAAGTAAAAATAAAGGAACACAAATAAGACGAATGATACAATCAACATCACTGTATATATAAAATTTGAAAATACTCCCAGTTAATGCAAAATAGCTGGTATTACTTAACCTATAGCATAGATAACTCTTTCTTGCTGTTGACTAAATTTTGAATGAAAATACAAGTTAGCTATATAGCAAATTACTGAAACTAATCCATTTAATAATGATTTATATAATTAACGTGTAGGCAGCTATATGTATAAGGGAATAATATGATGGATAGATGAATATTATTTCAGAATATATATACTGTAGATTGATCATGAATATCAGAATATGGATTAATTGAATGAATGAGTTCACGGTTATACTCTCGGTATAAACTTATATAAGATGGTGTACATTGTACCTGTACATATTGCTTATTGTTTTCAACTATTATATACAAATTAAACAGCCACATATATATGCAGCTTCCGCTGTCTGTACATGTTTAATATACGTAGCTGTAAAGGTATAGTTTATAGTAACTTTATACTCAACTTTACTGTTTATATAAAATTCAATTTAAATTGATAATTTAATTATTAATATTGGTAAAAAATTAAAAAATTAATCAGATCACGTGTTACGTGAAAGGGTTATATTTTTTTACATTTTTAATTAATTGGCAATTAATTTAATGAGTCAATGACTCAAGAAAATGCTCAACAAAATTAAATCTCTTCTTTTAATGATGCACATACAAGCTGCTTCCAGATATCACCATATATAGGTCCGATTAAGAAGAAGATGATGAATCAAGTCCTTTTATGTTGGTTATATTACCAAAATCATCAACTGAAATATTTAGAGAATTGACCATATCATCTAAGATTTTGTCTTCTTGAATTACTAGTTATTAATTTCATCTTAAACCAAAGATATCCAACTACTGACAAACTATAAGGTGGTTCTTCTCCTTATGAGTATTCTATTTGGTGGTTGCACCTACTCCAAGTTTAATCTTATAATAAGATTCATAATTTAAATCAATCTTATGATCTCTACCAGCTGAATCTCTAATATTAAACTGACAACCTGATGGACCTAAAACTAAACCTCTAGTGTTTGTACAGATACCTAAATCATCAATATGAACATTTAAAGAAACGGCAATATCATCAATCAAATCATAAACCAACCCAACATGTTTCTTTGTGACAACAACCCCACCTCTTAGACCATCATTTTCCAAAATATAAAGAATTTGTCTTCTTGGAATTTGTCTATTTTTTATTTTCAATATGGCAACTATTACTTTCATAATGTTAAACCAAATAAAAAATTTCTTCAGATTGTCCTTGTGTTTGTAACCAACTGATGATAATACATAAGAAGATGAATCTGGTTGTTGTAACGTATAGTTAACCTTTTTTAAAACAACATCAAATATTTTACCTTGATGATGCAATGGAATATTTATTCTTTCAACAATCTCTTCAATAATAGTTAAAACAGGGGTTCTATTTAATAGTATTATTATTATTAACATGTTAGTATTTAATAACATGAATTATATGATATTAATATCTATTGAATGAAATCAGTTTGTTTCTTAACTAATACATACCCATTTTGAAATCTGTTTCCATATTCATTGGAGATATCAATTGTAGTAATACCCAATAATTGACGGACTTGTTCTTCGTGATGTTCAACTATAATTCAAGTTATGTTTGTTGTTTCTAAAAAATAAAAATAAATATTTAAAATATAATGATATGCACCAAAAAATGAACATATTCTTTTTAATAGTTAATTTTTATATCTTTATATTTTAATATCTTTATATTTTAATAATTTTATTACTCATTAAATTTAAACGGAAATGTATATTTGTATTCTTTTCAACAATTAAGTAATTTTAAGTAACAATTTTCATTAAATTAATGAATGATTAAAACATTAAAGCCAGATAACTTAATAATTAAGGCAGAGTTATCGTTATACTCACTACTACCTAAAATAAACCCGTATACATAAATTAAATTACTGTTTCTATCATCAATCGATATCATTAATATTAATTATGACAATATATCAGAGTAAATATATACAGCAGAACTTACGCTACGTAATATAGCTATCGAACTGTTCTTATAATCAATCTACATGGAATTTATTTACCTATTTTGGTGCATATTAACGCTCTTCGATATATGTATCTCCTTTTGTATCAAAAAAAAATTGGCACAGAATAAATTATCAGATTATACACGTATAACTTCTAGCTTATAATATATTAATAATCATCATTTCAATCCATATGATTGATTAATTCCAGTTGTTCAAAAAACTTAACATATTAAGGTGATTAACTGAAATCATCTAAATCTCCAATTTTCACATGCACTACAATACCGTTTGTTAAAATTAAAACTCAACAATTAATTCACAGTTATACGCCCCAGTGACTCCATACATAAACTATATATGGCTACATTATTAAATGGTGCAATACCAGATTTATACACTTATTACACTGAATGTCACTGATATAAATACATGAAAAAAGGGTAGAAGAACAAAGATAATTTCATAGTTATAGAGTAATGAAAACTGAAAATTGGGTAAATTTAGTTGTAATTGATCACATATAAACGTAAATGAATATAAATAAGGTAAAGAAAGACAATTGCAATTATTGAATTATATCATGTGTTAATAGTGTTATTATTAAGTAATTTCAATTATTAAGTGATTCAACGAATCGTAATCTTGATAATGATAAGAAATCGGTATTCAGTTACGCGTACGTACTCTATAGCTTAACAAACACTTACTCTAGCTGTCAATAATTTATCTTATAATTCTTGGACCTCGATGAGCCCATATAGACGGAATATATACCATTTTTCAGTATTTTTATACCATGTACTCATTGTAAAATGGATTCTTGGATTCTTGGATCGTATCAATCACAGAATTTGTACAAGCGCCCCGCGCACGATCACAATGGCCCTGATAAGAAATCCTTAACGTTTTCCAAGTCCCCAAGAAGATCAAGACTCAAGAGGACTACAACTTTACAACACTAGTTTAATTGAACTAGTTGTCTGTAGTATAGTACCAGAAGCTTGTTTAGAACACTGCTGCTTGGATAACAATTGTTCAGTATACAATTAATAAGTTAAAAAATCGACATCGAGCCGGATGATGACGATGCAGCTGCTTAAATTTTTTAATTAAAATTATCTTATCACTAAGCCGCACGAATCGTCTATCCCATTTCTTCTTCGATATAAATTTTGTTGAACTACTTTTAAATCATATATAAAGACCAAATATCCACTTTTTCTTCTGTTAAGTATCTTGAATTTAGTTATGTCAGACTTTGAAATCTTGGAATTATATCAACATGTCTGAAAAGAAATCTGATATTGAATCTAATGTTATTGAACCAATTCAATCTCCAACTGGGGTTCCTCTTGATTCTGATGCTGCTGAATTAGCAAATTTAGGTTATAAACAAGAATTTAAAAGAGAATACAATATGCTTTCAACTTATTCATTTGCTCTATCAATTTCTGGTTTAATGGGAACTATCAGTATCACTTATATGTATCCATTATATGCTGGTGGAGCAGCTGCAGGTGTGTGGTGTTGGTTCGTGGGAGCTGTTGGATGTTTATGTATTGCTTGGAGTGTTGCTGAAGTAAGTATATATTATCTTTTAATGATTCATTTCTAATATTAATACTAACAGAATTTAGATTACAAGTTGTTTTCCAACTAGTGGTGGTATGTACTTTGTTATTACTCATGTTGTTCCAAAAAAACATGTTCCTTTAGTTTGTTGGATTGATGGTTGGTTATATTTAACTGGAGCTTTAACTGGAGCTTGTTCTACTGATTTCGGTGCTGCTACCTTGTTATTACAAACTGTTTCAATGTATCAAGACTACGCGTACATTCCGACGAGAGGTCAAATTACAGCTGTTGCAATTTTAATTATGATTACACATGGAATTATCAACTCATTACCAGGTTCTGTCTTATCAAGTATTACTAAATATTATTGTATTGTTAATATTGGATCTACTATTGCTTTAATTATTACGTTGTTAGTCAAATGTCCCGAAATCAATTCGAGAGGCTTTACTTTTGGCGATGTTTACAACAGCACAGGTTGGGACGCTGACGGATGGGCTTTCTTGTTTGGATTCCTAAATGTTTCATGGGTTATGACATGCTACGATGCAACAAGTAGAATGTCAGAGGAGATTCAGGATGCTGCTCTTAAGACACCACTTGCAATCGCATCAGCTTTAACTACAACGGCTGTTTTAGGTTGGGTTTTAGTTGTCGTTATTACTCTTTGTATGGGCACAGATTATGATACTTTATTAAATACTACATCTGGTCAACCAATTGTTGAAATCTTTTACTATGCAATGGGTAAAAATGCTGCAACTGCTTATTTAGCTTTATGTTTCTTAATTTTATGGTTCTGTGGTGCTGTTGCTATTTGTTATACATCCAGATCATTATGGTCTTTTGCTAGAGATAAAGGTGTTCCATATCCAGAATTCTGGCATCATTTAACACCAAGTACTGGTGCTCCAACAAGATGTGTTTGGATCATTACTTTGATTAATTCATTATTAACTTTAATCAATTTAGGATCAACTGTTGCTATGAATGCTATTTTCTCAGCTTGCGCTATTTGTACAGATTGGTCTTATATCATTGTTATTTTCTTTTTCGCTTTAAATGCTAAGAAAATGGGTGTTCAAAAAGGTCCTTTCCATTTAGGTAAATTTTCTAGACCAATTATGTTTTATTCATGTTTATGGACTTTATTTGTTTCAATTGTTTTTATTTTCCCAAATTATATGCCAGTTACTAAAGAAAATATGAATTATACAGTTGTTATTCTTGGATTTGTGTTTATTGCAGCTGGTAGTTGGTATTGGTTTGATGCTAAGAATTGGTATAATGGACCAGTTAGTAATGTTGATGATGAATTTGCTAAAGTTATTGAAGCTATTTCTCCTAGAAGAACTGTTAATAGTAATTTAGCTACTAGTTTAAGTAGAGTTACTCAAGAGAAGGAGTCAGGTACTTCTTCTCAATAGAGATTTCTTTGTAGTTTTGTTTTTTTTATTCTGTTTTATTTATAATTATTTATATTTCTCAATTAATTGAAAATGAAAATTAACCATGAATTTTTTTTTGTGGTAGCCATTAAGCCTCAACCCGAGAAAGTTACCCCGAAACTCTCCGAATCAAATTCGAGAAATTGTTCGATTAGCTGTTTTCTTCTTTACAAAAACATTTTCTTAGATTACTTTTACTTTTTACTATCCGAATCAACATATCATTTCATCATAAACATGGGTTTAAGAAGTACACAAGTTGGTTTAGAATGCCCTCCATATGGTGCCAAATTTGTTAACAATGATATAATTGTTACAGCAGGTGGTGGTGGTGAAGGAAAAAATGGAGTTCCAAATAAATTAACTGTTTTAAAGATTGATCCTTCAAAACAAGATAGAATTTCAGTGATCAATGAATACTCATTAAAAGATGACGAAGATTGTCCTATGTCTTTAGATATTCAAAATGGTATTATACTAACAGGTGTTAATATCAATTCAAAATCAGATAAAAATATTCCAAATACTCATTTAAGAAATTTTCAAATAGATAAGAATAATAAAATTAAATTTATTGGATCAGTTGATATTCATCAAGGTAAAGATCATTTAATTTATCAAAAATTAACCGTTTTAAGTAAAGATGGTTCCCAAGCTGCAATAGTAATGAGTGATTTAGATTCATCTCTTTATATAATCAATAATATTGATAATTTATCTTATAATATTCCAGTTAAAACTTCTGCTGAAGTGAAAGATATTTCAATTTCTCCTGATGGAAAAGTTCTTTGTTATGTTACAAAGAAAGCTTTACATATTGTTTCAATGGGTACAGGTAAAGAAGTTAATTCTAAAGAATTAGATTTCACAATATCTAGAGTCGAGTTTTATAATGATAGTACATTAATAGTTTCAGGTTCATCAAAACAAAATACAGTTATAGTTTCTAAATTTTCAATTACTAAATCATCAGTAATTGAACAATTCATAGTTGATAAATCATCAAAAGGTGTTACATCAATTGATGTTAATCCAAATAATGGAATAATTTCTTTAGCTTGTTCTGATTGTTCAATTGTATTAATTAGATATTCAGATTTAAAATTAATTTCTAAAATTAAAAAAGTTCATAAATTTTCTATAACTAAAGTTATATCAAATGAAAAAGGTAATTATTTAGCTAGTGTTTCTGCTGATGGTACAATTAATATTCTTGAAATTCCAGAAGATTATGCAAATTCTAGATCATTTTCTTCTATATCTGTTTTGTTATCTATTATCTTAATTGCTTTATTATCAATTGCTTTACAATTTGCTTATAAAAATGGTCATATTCAAAAATTACAAAGTAAATCAATTGAACTTTTGGCTGTTAAATCACAACAGGAAATTGGAACTGAAACTGGAACTACCTCTATTGAGATTGAATCAACATATTATTCACCTTCATCTTCATCTTCTACGTTTGAATCTACAAGTTCTGAATCTTCTTTAAGTGATGAAGAAATAACATATGAAACAACAACAGCAGAATTATCTTCAGATGATGAATCATCAACTTCTGAATCGTATGATGAACCAAGCACTGAGGAAACAGAAACAATTGTTAAGATTAAAGAAGAGACCAGTGATCCAGCAGAAGAAGTGAAAGAAGAGACTAGTGATCCAGCAGAAGAAGTGAAAGAAGAGACCAGTGATTCAGCAGAAGAAGTGAAAGAAGAGATTGCTGAATCAACAGAAGAAACGAAAGAAGAGATTGTTGAATCAACAGAAGAAATTAAAGAATAATCTATTTAGAAGTATTACGATATCGATATAATATTATTAGCCTTTTTCAGTTGAATATATGTACTGTATTCAAAAAAACGTGATAATTACGAGTTTACGTTTTCAATTTTTCATTTCATGATACCGTTGTTAAATATTGTTACATTTGCATATATAATTTTTTTTTTCATTTCAGTTTTTGTGTTCTTAAATTAAATAATTAAAGATGGAAAAGAAAGAAATTAAAAAAGAAACGGATTAATTACTTTTTCAAAATATTAGTACGTATAGTAATTCCGGTTTTCGATTTCTGGATTGAATTCAGAATTCTTCCACAATCCGGACCCATTCTAGTAGTTGAAACTATGAACTGTAGTCTGTAGTTCAATTAATATTATCAACAGCTAAAGCGAGACCTCCGATCGAGCGTTGATAACTTTGATAACTTTAAATCCTCTATATCAAGTTATTATCAACCCTTTTTACCTATATAATTAATCACTCAAAGCTAGTGGCCAGTGATATATGATTTAATTTATCCATCATGAATCATGATGATTGAATCAGATCGATCGATTGTGATCGATATCGATTGATAATTTGATATACATTTTATTTCGGGAATAAATTAGTGAAATAATTCAAATAAATCGACTGAAGTACGGATTTAGCGGTTTTTCACTGTAATTATAAGTAGGTACGTAGCTGTTTGTATTACCTATAGGCTGTACTGTTCTGTACGTTCCTGCTGATTGTAGGGTAGGACCCGTTGGACCCGTTAATTGGACCCTGAGTGGATCTTGCAAAGAAACGAGCGAAAGTTTAACTGTTTAACTATTATACTGTTCCTGTACAATTAAACCAAAAAGTTAAAAACAACAATTAATAACAAATTTTAACAATTGAAAGGCTCAGGCCAATCAAATAAGATTATTTAGAATTATTTAAAATTTTTTAACATTATCAATTTCATCATCGGTGAAGTGTTTGTCTTGGCCATTGTTTGTCTATTGTTCTGCTATTGTTCTCAGTTGGCTGCCCTATTTGGTATTTATAAAACTATTTAAACAGGGTCTTTCCCACCCTACGCAGAGTTTTCTCTTTCCAACAACACACTATAACACTTAATATATTGATAAATAACTAAGGTTCACAATAACTGAAAAGGTTCTTCTTCTGTTCTACTCCTTTATCTTGTTGCTACCTTATTACATATCATGAAACTCACTTCAATTCTTTCTGGTGCTCTGCTATTAGCTTCCACTGCTTTAGCTGAAACTCATACTTTTGACTGGACTGCTGGTTGGGCTGAACTTAACCCTGATGGTGTCCAATCAAGACAAGTCATCACTTGTAATGGTGAATGGCCATGGCCAAGTATTAGAGTTAAAAAAGGTGATACTGTCGTTGTTAAATTAACTAATAATTTAACTGATGAAGATACTTCTTTACATTTCCATGGTTTATTCCAACATAATACTACTGATATGGATGGTCCTCCTCTTTTAAATCAATGTGAAATCCCTGTTGGTTATTCTTATACTTATAACTTTTCTGTTCCTGATCAAGTTGGTTCTTTTTGGTATCATTCTCATTCAAAAGGTCAATATATGGATGGTATGAGAGGTACCTTTATTATCGAAGATGATGATTTCCCTTATGATTATGATGAAGAAGTTGTCTTAACTGTTTCTGAATGGTATCATACTTTAGTTCCTGAATTAACTTCTGATTTCTTAAATAGATATAATCCAACTGGTGCTGAACCAATTCCTCAAAATTTATTATGGAATGATACAATGAATGGTACTTGGAATGTTCAACCTGATACTACTTATTTATTAAGAATTATTAATATTGGTGGATTTGTTTCTCAATATTTATGGATGGAAGATCATGATTTCGAAGTTATTGCTGTTGATGGTATTTATGTTGAAAAAAATGTTACTGATTTATTATATATTACTGTTGCTCAAAGATATGATGTTTTAGTTCATACTAAAAATGATACTTCTGCAAATTATGCTTTCATGCAAAGATTTGATATTGATATGTTAGATGTTATTCCAGATGAATTACAATTAAATACAACTTCCTATATTGTTTATGATGATTCTGCTGATTTACCATCTGAATATATTATTGATGATTTAACTAATTTCTTAGATGATTTCTATTTAGTTCCTTTAGAAGTTGAAGAAATTTTACCTGAACCAGATTATACAATTACAATTGATGTTGTTATGGATAATTTAAATGATGGTGTTAATTATGCTTTCTTCAACAATATTACTTTCACTCCTCCTGTTGTTCCAATGTTAGGTACTGTTTTATCTGCTGGTGATGATGCTACTAATGCTGCTGTCTATGGTTCTAATACTAATTCTTTTGTTTTAGAAAAAGATGAAATTGTTGAAATTGTTTTAAACAATCAAGATACTGGTAAGCATCCTTTCCATTTACATGGTCATGTTTTCCAAATTATTGAAAGAGGCCCAGATTATGGTGAAGAAGCTGCTCCAGTTGCTTATAATTCTTCTGTTGAATATGAAGCTCCAGATTATCCTTCTAGAAGAGATGTTTTATATGTTAGACCACAATCTTATTTCAGAATTAGATTTAAGGCTGATAATCCAGGTGTTTGGTATTTCCATTGTCATATTGAATGGCATTTACTTCAAGGTTTAGCTTTAGTTTTAATTGAAGACCCAACTTCAATGCAACAATTTGTTAACCCAACTGATGAATGGTATTCTATTTGTGAAGCTGGAGGTGTTGCAACTGAAGGTAATGCTGCTGGTAATACTAATTATTTAGATTTAACTAATGAAAATAAACAAGTTAAGAATTTACCAGCTGGTTTTACTGCTAGAGGTATTGTTGCTTTAGTCTTTTCTTGTATTGCTGGTATTGCTGGTTGTATCATGATTGGTATCTATGGTATGTCTGATATTCCAAATATTGAACAAAGAGTCTTTAATGATATGAACTTAGAATCAAGAGAATTATTAAGTGATGATGAATTAGCTGAATCCAACGTTGCTAAGACTGAAGAAGAAGCTGTTGTTAGAGAAAACACTTCCTCTGGTTCTTCCAAATAATTTACCAGTTAATTAGTTAATTACTATTCCCAATTTTTTTTTATTACTTTAGGTCCCAAACCTTTTTATTTTTCTTATTTCCCAATTCCCAATTCCCAATTCTCAAAACAAAACAAATGAAGCAAAATGATTTCAAAGAATAAAAGAACAGAAGCCCACCCCCATTCTTCAGTCATTTTGTGAATTTATGATCTTGGTGTTCTTAATTGAATTACTAGTTCTACTACTTTCCCTCCTTTTTTTCATAATTTTTAGTCATCTCTCCCAAAGAGACTCTCAATTATACCCCCTTAACAATCCTATTCTTTTTTTTATAATATTCTATTCCTATAGAAAAACATATTTCCCAATATGTTTACCCCTGTGTGTTGATATTTTTCTTACTTTTTTTTTTGAAGATTTTATGTGTGTTACGTTGTATGTGTACTTTAGTTCAATATCTAATAATTAATATATCATATAGATATCTAAATTTCCATCTTGAGTCTCTTGACTCTTTAGAGATAAAATACAGAATAATAAATTGAAGTGTGTTGCGTAGTATAGATATCACATATATAAAGCAAATAAAAATTAAAAAGAATAATAATAATAATAATCAAGCTATTTTACCACCAATCATCATTTCTTCATCATAAATATCTTCTTCATCATCATCAAAATTAAATTCTCCATACATTTTTTCAATATGTCCAATAATCAATAGAACAATTAATGAAACAAAACAACTTAATCCAAACCATTTAGTAAACCAAATTTCATTTATTTCCATCGAAATTTCATCTAATCCAACTTCATCAAATTTAGATAAATGATGTGGTAATGTATTTGAATTTAACATTAATGTAGTTGAAATTATATAAATTCCTGATAATTCAGAAATACCTAATTCAATTAAATAACTTTTAGACTGTTTTTTAGATATTGTTGTTGCTGGTTTATGTTGATCTGTTATTGATATTGTTGATGGCGATCTTTCATGTGAATGTGATGCTGATGATGAAGAAGAAGATGATTTTGTAACTTTACTAAATTTTTCAATTGTCATCTTAACACTATTAAAAGATAATAAAAACAAACATAATGATAATCCTAAAGTTATATTAATTGATAATTTATCAACATTATAATATTCATCACCAAATATTGAAATAAAAATATTTGCAATTGTTGTAGCTAATGGATCACCACGAGTTTGTGAAACTATATCATTATTATCACTACCATTATGATTTTTAAATATTATATAAGGTAATTTAATTAATCCAATTGTTATAATTTTATATAAACAAAATAAACCAAATGAATAATCATAAATTTTTTTAAAATATGAATTTACAATTGATCCTTGTTGTAATTTAAATTTATTAATTAAAATTTGTGATTCATCAATTAAATCAGATTTCATTTGATTTAATGTATTAATTTCATCATTTAAACTAAAATCACTACTTTGCTGTTGTTGTTGTTGTTTTTCTGATTGTAATTCTTTTTGTCTTAATTCAATTAAATTTTCAGTTGTTTTTAAACTATCAATAATTTTTTTAATTTCTTGTAATTTAATTAATTTTGTTTTTTTAAAATATGTATTAAATAATTGTGTTACACAACCCATACCATTTAAAAATGCAAGACATGATATACCAATCATTGATAATTTAATTAATGAATTTTCAATAAATGATAAATCATTTAAAGAATTTGTTGATGAGGAACCACTTGATTCATTAATTTTATCATTTAATTTTGAATCAACTAATCTTGATAATAAAATCCAATTTATTAAAACTATTATAAATGTAATTAAATAAGCTTTAAAATTTGTTATAACTTTTCTTTTTAAAATTGGAATATTTAAAATTATTAAATTAAAAACTAATAAAGATGGAATTAAATAAGATAATAAAATGATTAATATGAATAAAGTAAATGTCCAATATAAATTAATTGAAACTTCATTACTAAACCCAGTAATTTCAAATAAAACTAAACTAACAATTTGTAAAGAAAAAGCCATTGATAAATTGAATAATAATTTCATTGATGAATCAATTAAATTATTTTCAAGTTTAGCATTAGATAATGGTTGTAGTTTTGAATATGGTTGTTGTTGTTGTTGTTGCTTGATTTGATAATCTAAATTCAATTTCTTTAAATCATTATTCAAGTTTTTTGTGATATTTTGACCATGTGTAGATAAAAGATATTTTTGTAGTAATGGATGAAGCAATCTATCTGAAATCTGATAATTCAACAGGTTTGCAACTATAAGTGGGATATAGCTTACTCCGGATGATATTGGAGACATATTATGATGGAAATAGACGTGAGTTTTGATAATTTCACAGGAAAAAGGAGTTTAAAAACTGTTTCTTACAGCGCAATATTTTGATTTCTAATTTTTGAACTAAGCAATAAGATTTTACTCAATTTAGTTCAGTATTTTAAACGAACAACATTATATTAAACGATATTATAAGCAAGAAGAATTAAAATAGTTAAAATTAAAAAGATATAAAATCAAAAAAAAAAATTGAATTAATTAATTAACTGCTCTCTCATGGATCCAATTAACTAAATTCTCATATTTTTCTTTGAATAGATTACCATCAACAAAATCAATATTACCTTCAAGTAAAGCAAATTCAAAATAACCATTCTTAAAAGAAGAAGATAAACTTTCATCATCAACCAAACCAGTGGCACCAGATTCAGAATCTTCATCACCTTCTTTTGAAACTCTACTTAAACTTTTTAAATTTAAATTGTATAAGGATGAAACTTCTTGTTCTAACATTGATCTAATTTTAGTATTTTTCTTACTTGTAAATAAATCACATTTATTACAAAAGATAGCTAAATCAACACCATTTGGAATACCTTCAGTAATTTGTAAAATTTCAATTAATTCAGAAGCAACATCATGACAATATTTAGAATTAAAATTAGAAGAATCAACAATATATATGATACCCTTTGTTGAAAGTAAATTTTTCTTTAAATAAGGAAAAAGATATAAACTTTTTAATTTAGAACCACTTGGGAAATCATAAAGACCATAATCACCAATTAAATGATGACCATCGAAATCTAAATTTAATTTAGAATGATTTGGTTCAATTGAGCTAACTGTTAACTTTGGTAATTCACCTTTAGATAGTAAAGAAAAGAGATTTGTTTTGCCTGAACCTTTTGGACCAAGTATAAGGAATTGATGTTGAGTTTTTGTGAAGAGTGAAGAAGTTGATAAAAAGATGAATGTTGCAGCTATAACCACCAAAGCAATTGCGATGGGGATCAAGGGCAGCCCCCTGAGTTTCTCTATTAGATCATTGGAGTCGAAAGAGGCCATTTTTGGAGATGGATGGTGTATTAACAGACCTTGTTAGCCTGTTTTGTTTTTTCATCGTGTAAAAAATGGCAGAAACGGTGCGCCACATCACACCTCCGTGCGCCACCACCGCCACTGCCCGAAACGGCTGTTGCGACCGAGCGGAAGTGATTTCCCGCGCAATTGTTGATGGTGAATTTTCATTTGTTCTTACTCCAAAACTTATCAATATTAATATTGTTTGATTATATCACGTTTTCCTTCTTTTTATATAAACTTGAACATGTTTTTACCCCATGTATAATATTAAGAGTTACAATTGACTACGATTCTTAGCGGCTGTTTTGACATCAGAATGACTTATCTTTGACGAAGTTTGATCTTTATTATTCTCTTTCTCTTATCAACAAAATCAACTTTTATGATCATCACATATATAAACACTACATTTCCACTTAATGAATTAATAGTTATAATGTACATCCTCATCTTCTCAACAACCAGTTAGTTTGAAATCTAATTACCATGTCTTCTAATGTTCAAACAATCACATCCTCATCTACATCAATTCTTAAACATATTGATGCAAAAACTGCTCCTAATGATTCATCTTTATTAGCTGAAATTGGTTATAAACAAGAACTTAAACGTTCATTTAAACCTTATCAAATCTTTTTAATTTCTTATAGTGTTATGATTATTCTTTCTGGTGTTGCTTCAATGACTGGAATTGGTTTAATGGCTGGTCCTGGTGGGTTTACAATATCTTGGTTAATTGCAATGCATTTCATCTTTACAATTGGTATAGCAATGTCTGAATTAGCTTCTTCACAACCAACTTCTGGTGGTTTATATTACTTCACACATTATTATTCTCCTGAAAAATATAGAGTGATTATTAGTTATGTTATTGGTTTAAGTAATTCAATGGCTCTATGTTCAACTTGTGTTAGTGCTACTTATACAGTCTCATTACAAATTCAAGCTGCTGCTTATGTTGCTAGAGATGGTAATTTCACTATAACTAGTGGTCAAACTTATGGAATATTTGCTGCTTTACTTATAGCTGAAGCTACTTCTACTTGCTTAAGCTCTGGTAGTTTAGCAACTTTACAAAATGTTTCTGGTCTTCTTAGTACTATTTTAGTTATCTTATTTTTAATTGCTTTACCTGTTGGTAATAAAGTTAATGATATTCCATTTAATGATGGGAAATTCATCTTTGGTACTTTTCAAAATTATTCAGATTGGCCATCTGCTTGGAATTTCTGTTTATCAATGATGGCAACTGTTTGGAGTGTATGTTATTATTATTAACCCTTTTTTTAATTTTTATC
This sequence comes from Ambrosiozyma kamigamensis, assembly GCA_030572235.1. Taxonomy (NCBI): domain Eukaryota; kingdom Fungi; phylum Ascomycota; class Pichiomycetes; order Pichiales; family Pichiaceae; genus Ambrosiozyma; species Ambrosiozyma kamigamensis. The sequence continues at coordinate 124,026 of JAJLZM010000001.1, read as the reverse complement.
AACAAAGAGAAGATACTAACACACAACTAATTATTATAGATTGGTGCTTTTGATTCTTGTATTCATATGAGTGAAGAATGTCAACAGGCATCTACTTCAGTTCCTTTTGGAATTATTAGTTCAACTACAGTTGTTGGTTACATTTGTTGGTTTTGTGTTATCTGTCTTATGGCTTGTATGAATACTGATGTCGAAAGTATTTTAGCTACAGATACAGGTTTCCCATTTATGGAAATAATTCGTCAATCATTAGGTAAAAAATTTGCAGTTGCATTAATGTCTTTAATTGCAGTTTCTCAAGCAATTGGTTGTACTTCTATTTTAGGTGCATTATCAAGACAAATTTGGGCTTTTGCTAGAGATGATGGTTTACCATTTTCTTCAATTGTTAAAGTTGTTGATAAAAAATTAAAAGTTCCAATTAGAGCAATTATATTTTCAGCTTGTGTTGGATTATTAATTGGTTGTCTTTGCTTAGCAGGTTCAGCTGCTTCTAATGCATTATTTTCTTTATCAGTTTCAGGTAATTATGTTTCTTGGGTTACACCAATTTTCTTAAGATTAACTACAGGTAGAAATAGATTTACACCAGGTAAATTTTATTTAGGTGATTTTTGGTCTCCAGTTATTGGATGGATTAGTGTTTTATGGGGTGGATTTGTTTTAGTTATTTGTATGTTTCCAAGTTATAAAACTGTTGATAAAACTGATATGAATTATACTTGTGTTATTTCAGTTTTTGTTTGGTGTTCATCTGCAATATATTATTTGGTTTATAAACATAAATATTATACTGGACCTAAATCAAACTTATCAGCAGATGAATTATTAGCTATGGAAGCTGAATTGATTGATGAAGAAGTTATTGAAGTTAATGAAGTTGTTTCAAGAAAAAAATAGTTTATTTATTTGTATCTCTAATTAATGTATATGTTTTTGTTAGGTGTCTTCTATAATGAATCTAATGATGATGATAATATCAAATAAATAAATTAAATCAAATTAATCAAATCAATCATATACAATTTGATAAATGGCCCCCAAATCCAATCGCTCAAAAAGGAAATTCTTCATTACGTATACGTATATAAACCTTTGAGTCTACACGTGATTGTGACCACCAAGCACTTCTTTGCAATCACGTGCGAGAGCCATATATATATTGTGCTACCAGGATTTGAATTTGACTAAGTAGTAAAACCATCAACTATAAAACTCGACGACATTCCCAATATTCTCTTTTTTTTTACTCCTCTTTTTCTTTCTCTTTCATAACAAAATTCTTAGAATTAATGGAAAAAGGTGCTCAGGCTTCATAAAGAAGAGATGGTCTTTAGTTAATTACCTGTTGATCAATTCAGTTGTTGTTGTTGTTGAAGAATTATAAATATAATCATATAGATTTTTGTTTAAACAAGGCTGCATATGGTGTATCTGAATTAACTTATACCAATTAATATTGATTTTAAGTCTGGCTGCTGGTTTAGTGTATATCAAGGTCTGCAATGAAACTAGCCATAAAACCATTCAATACATTGATTTTGGTTGATGTTAATATGCCTGGTTCAAGTAATGAAACACCAGAAAACTTTAAATTTGCACAAGATTTAATAAAACCACCATCAATTGATTTAATGTTATTGATTGAATCCATAAGAATCACAATCAAATAATCCATGAAATTGAACCATATCTGAACCTTTCAAAACCTTCAGCAGCCAAATGAAGAAAAAATATTGTCCATTGATCTGGCGTTCCTTGGGCTATAATGATGATCCATTTCTTGTTGTTATCAGATTCATACTTGCTTAGTATGTTTGCTGTTGCTTCTTTTTCTATGACTATGATTTTAGTAGGGATTTGATTGATGTTCAATGTTATTGATGGTGTGATTCCAAGTTTTATATTGGATGAAATCTTATAGGATCTATCATAACTTAAATGAATTTCATGATTGTTTTCATTTGAATCATTTATCTCAATAATGCAACCTGGTGGGCCTGTGACTAAACCTCTAGTGTTTTTACAGATACCTAAATCATCAATATGAACATTTAAAGAAATTGCAATATCATCAATCACAATTATAAGGAACTGCAATTGTTGTTTTGGTTGATAGCTGGAAGCAGCAGCCCAGCTATCTTGATATAATTGAGGTTCCTCATAAACTGTATATTTTTAATTTACTTATAAATTAATATAATATCGTAAAAAAGTTATTTATTCGAAATTATACTGAAAATAGTCTTTAAACGTAAAAGTATCATCAAAGCCAATATCAACTTCACCCCCAAAAGAATGATGTGGCTTTCTAAACCAAGATATTGATATATTCTCATTATTACCTTTAAGTTTTAAAAGTTCATCAGATAATCTTGATCTAAAATCAGATTCTAAATAATGTGAAGACATAAATCTTCTCTTGAGTCCTCCTCTTTCTTCAAATAAATGAATACAAATTTTAGCTAATTTAACTAACGATATTTTTAAACAAGATTTATCAAATTCTTTAATTTCAAAAATATCCTTAAAAACCCAGTACCAATAACCTTCACCAAGTCTATCACGCCTGTAATTTGTTTGAATTTCAAATTTATTAAGATGTTCTTCATCCTTTGAACAAACTAATCTTATAATTGAAGGGTTTGAATGTGATGTTAAATCTAATTGGTTAATATTTGAATTTTCAACTAAATTAAGAAATTTATAAAACTCTTGCATGTTTTTCAAAGACCATTTAACTTGTAATATATTTAATTTATGAAAATAATTATTCTTTTGAACAATTGATGAATCTAATAATAAACCAGGAAATGATTTTCTTAACCATAACCTAAACAATGATTTGGGTAAGTTTATAAAACCTTGAATATTACATCTTTCTATATTTAAATATTTAATTGTATGATTGCTTTCTGAATTATCAAATCTTAATGTGTTTATTACACAATCATAAATTGCCAATTTAATCAAGCTTGGTAAATTTGTTGTTTTATAATCAAATATCAATTGCATCTTTTTGTTAGGATCTGAACGAATCAGTAAAAGTTTCAATGATTTGCATTTAAAATTATTAAAATTAAACTCACTTTTATCCTTACGGTTGTCTCTAAGTAACACAATCAAAAGTGATTTCGGTTTAATAGCATTTTTATTAATGGATTCTAGTTGATAAGAGTATAAAGGAATCATCATTTGTTGAAATGTTTTCATAATTGGTTTTATTTTGAACAAAGTATACTCCACAAACCCTCCAAAGCGATCTTCTTCTGTTGCAAAAACTCCAAATTTAAAAGGTAAATAAAGATTTTGAATAAATATGAATTTGATAATATGACTCTTTGCTCTAACAATATAAAGAAATCTTTTACATATATCATTAAGTATTTCATTTTTATTTTTATTTTTATTTCTAAACATCTTATAATCAACGTAACTTATAAATCTAATCTTTAATTTTTTTAATTTTTTTAATTGTTTTAAAAAACAAATTTTTTTCATTTTATTTATTGTGGTTTGAGAAATTAAATATTTACTGAAGAATTCAAACACTCTAATATTTGTAATTGTTTTAAGATCTATATTATTTGAAACAAATGAACCATAAATGTAACTAAAACAAGTAAAGACAGTTACAATATCTTTTTTCCAATGATTTGACTGAAGGATAAACTTAAACTTTGATGGATTACTAAGTCCAACTAACCTAATAATTCTTTCTATAAGGTTACACTGATCACCTCTAATTCCTTTGCGTCTTATCCGTGTACAAAGAATAGTACTTTGTTGTCGTCTATTATCTTTATAACTAGCAAATAGCCAGAAATCAGTGAGAGATGTATGTTTTTGGTATTCTAGAAAAGTGACAATAACATTCAAATCATCATAGCTAGGTGAATCTTTTGGATATTTAATAAAAACTGGTAACCAAAGCCAAGTAAACTGATTATTGAAAACGTTTTTAAAAGTATATATTTTAATTGAATAATCAACCTTAGATATCAAAGTATTTAAATCTTTCTCTGTTTGTTTGTTTGAAGTTTTAATTAAATTAATAATAGTTTTTATATCCAATACATATTTGAACACCAATTCCCAAATATATAGTTTTAATTCACCTGGTAAACTATGATGATTAACAATTGATTTGAACAAATTTAATTCATAGTTGAAAATAGGTGGTGGCGGAATTGGTATTCCCAAGTTAGCTAAAGTATGTAAAGTATGTTGAAATTCTCTTCTGTACCTATAAGTACCAAAGTGACAGCACAGGTAAGGAAGAATATTACCCATTGTTGATATATGGAAAGCAATTTCTAAAGGAACAAGAAGAATTGTAAAGCTAATAAAATGTTACCTATAGACAGCCTATAGTATACCAAAAGCTGATTAACATGATTATCTGCAGAATATATTGTTTAACATGAATAAGTTCTGTTATTGTAGTTTAATTTGTAACAACTAGTAGTAAATAAAAACAGATAAAAAACAAGTTGTAGCGACACAGATAAATTGAACTGTTTTACTTTTACTATAAATGTGCTCTTTTTTTCCTGTTGCAAAAATATATTTCTTTCTGAAATATAATATACAACCTGCCAGTGGAACAGAAAGATATAAAGGAATGTTTTCATTAGCAAAATCACTAGCTGGATTAAATATTTCAGATTCTTCCTCAAACAAAAATGGTAGCCATCAAACTGTTCCAAATAATATAGGTATATCAATGGAACAACAAAATGATTATTATAATTATACAACATCTAGATTAAATAGGGAAGATTTATTAGAAATTAAATCAAATTATTTTAAAATTCAATGTTTATTAATTTTAAATAGAAAAGAACCAGAACAAATTAATACACATCCAAATTTACCAAAGACACCTGAAAATTGGTCTACATTAGAAGGTTTAATAAAATTATCATGTCAAAGTGCAACTAAGATTGGAAAACAAACTTGGCCTATAACTGATGAATTTAATAATAATAATAAATTAAATAAATTAACAAAAAAGTTATTTAGAACTCTGGTTATATTATATTATTCAGTTATAGACATAGAAACCTATAATGGATTTAGTAATCTTGGAGTAAATCCAAATTTATTATGTGATTTAGAAAATGATGAATTATTACAAAGATTTGATATTAATTTATCAGATTTATTAGAAGGTTATTATCAAGAATTTTCAAATGATATAATTCAAACAACTTATTTTTATACTCCAATTAATTGGAAAATTCCTAAAATTTTAAGAATTATTAGTAATATGGATGATTTTGAATTTATTGAGAAATTTCCAAATTTAAAAGAAGTTAGAGAAAATTTCTTTAGTTTAATTGTTAAAATTTATTTAGAAGCTGATAAATATTATAATTTAGATCTACAAAGTCTAACTGGAATTGATTTTGTTGGTTTTAATTAATTAATTGATCTTAATTTATTTATTTGTATACTAGTTTTTATATGTGTTTTTAGTTTATTGTAGTTTTAATCCCTGATAAGTTACAAACTGATAACAGATTGAGTCTCGCACGTTCCTCACCTTCTAATTGAAAATCAAAACGAGGTGGGGTAAACATGAAAAACTAACTAAAAGTACGAATAAAATGTAGATTGAATAAATAAATAAATAAATAGAACAAAAATATAAAGAGATTTATGATGAAAATGGAGCTGTATAAATGAAGTTTTGGAGAATTTTATGTAAATGTTAGATATCCCAAACCCATAAAAGAAAATTATTATATCTAAATATTAAAATTATATAGTGTCTTAAGCAGTTTCTTTTTGTTTCAAAGCATAAGCTTCATCACTTGGACGATGAGGATGAATTGGTCTGAATATTTGATTACCTGGTTTGAAAATTTCTCTACCACTATCATCAGGTATTTCTTTAATTAATTTTAAATTTTTAAAGACACATTCATTTAATAAAGTTTCAGCTTTTCTACAATTCTTAAATTCCATATTTGAATAATTTAAACATTTAAAATGTAATTCAAATTCTTTTTTGCAACTTTGATTTAAATCACTAATAACACTTGCTGCACATCTTGTAACTTGACGTCCTTCTTTCAAACAATTAATAGGACCATTTGCACCATTTTCAGCATGGCATAGCATGAAATTATCGTTATAATCACGACATCTTTTACCAATGAAATAAGAGGCACTCATTAAAGGACCAGTTGTAGCACCAATTTCTTTAACATGAGGAATTTCTTCAGGAAGTTTACCATTTTCAAAGACATAATGGGTATCTTTTTTCTTATCAGCAAAGTGAGAAGACGAAATTGCGTCGTAACCGTTGGAAGTAGACATGACTGACGAGTAATCTTGATCTTTGTACCAGTTTATCCTTAAAACCAGTTACTAGTGATTTGAAAAACGCTCCCCTCTTTTCGAGCTCTGTTCGGCTTACGTCAGCAGAACAGCGCGTGCACGGGTGTGTGGGAGCTGAAATAAATTCAAATAATAGAGAGTGTTTTGCATTTTATAACAGTGGGTTTGGTGGAATTTACAGGTGCTTCAGCAACAGATACAAACCCAATGTTTGAGTTCGTCACTTTATCACCACAGGGAGATACAAAACACGACGATGACGAAGACTACGATGAATATGACCCTCTGGCCATGGAACAAGACCAAGTTAAAACAGAAGAAACTAAAGATATAAGTATTCTCCCCAATTCTTCATCTCCAGCAGCAAAATCAACACAAGCTAGACTTCTAACCTTTGATAAACAAATAAATATACTGGCAGATCCTGGTTGGGATGGTGTCTCTGATTTATCTTATTTAGATCAAATTATACCCAAAGTTGATCTCATAATCTTATCTCAATCAACAATTGATTATTTAGGTGCTTTTGCATTATTACTTCATAAATATCCAATTCTAAGGAGAATGAAAATATATTCAACATTACCTATTGTCAAATTAGGTCGTCTATCTACAATCGAATTATATAGATCCAAAGGTTTAATTGGCCCTTTAGAAACTGCAATTATGGAAGCTGATGATATAGAAAAGTTTTTCAATACTATAGTACCTTTAAATTATGCACAATCTGTCCCTTTACAAGGAACCCTGTCAGGTATAACGATTACTGCTTACAATTCAGGTCATTCTTTAGGTGGTGCTATTTGGTCATTAAATAGAGAAGGTGAAAAAATTGTTTATGCTCCTGCTTGGAACCATTCTAAAGATACTTTCCTACAAAATAGTAAATTGAATTTGAATAATTTATTAAGACCCACTGCTTTAATAAGTGGATCTGATCTTGGATCTAGTTTATCACATAAGAAACGTATTGAACAATTTCTAACTTTGGCTCAAAATACTTTAAATCATAATACAACTTTATTTTTACCAACTTCTGTCACAGGTAGATTATTTGAATTAATACTATTATTAGAAAAATCAGTTAATAGAAGTATACCCTTTTATATGATATCATTTACTGGTATTAAACCTTTACAATTTTCATCAAATATGCTTGAATGGATGTCTCCAGATATAACAAAAAATTGGGAAACACAGAATCAATCTCCTTTTGAATCAACTAGATTACAATTAATAACTCCAAATGAATTGGATCAAGTTGACCAAGGTGCTAAAGTTATCTTTGTTGATAATTTAGATATGTGTGAAGGTTCATTAAGTAGAACAGTTTTAGCTGGTTTATGTGCAAGACATGGTACTGCTATTATAATGACAGAAAGACCTCATCCAAACTCAACATATTTGGAATTATATGAAGAATGGGAAAAATTGGCATCCAATGATAATAGATTACATGAAGGTTCATTAGTTTTATTGGATAAGAATATGAATTTAACTACTTATAATGAAAATGCATTACATGGTAAAGATCTTAATTCATATTTGAAAACTGTTGAAGAAAGAAGATCAATTCAAAAAGAGATTGAATTAGAACAAAGAAAAAATGATGATTTATTAGATGATATTGTTGATGATGATGAAGAAGATGAGTTATTATTAGGTTTAAATTCAGATGAAAAATTGAATGGAGGTAATGGTGAAGTGAATTCAAATTCAAAAGATTCTGAGTCCGTTAAAATTGACGATAAGCATATATCAATGGCTGATATATTAAAAATGCCAATGGATTTTGATGTCCGTAATGCTAAAGGTAAAGATAGAATGTTTCCATTTATTGTTAAGAAAGTTGTCATTGATGATTATGGTGCCATTATTAATCATAATGATTTCATGAGAGAAGAAGAAAAATATTCGTTGAAAACAGGAGGTGTTAATGAAGGTGCTTCTAATGCTGGTAATGATGAATCAGATGATGGAGAAGAATCAGATGATCATGAAGAACAACAATCTGGGGGTAAAAGAAAAAGAAAAGGTAGAAGAGGAGGTAGAAAGAGAAGAAAAAGAAGAGAAAGAAAGCCATCTAGTGATAATGATGAAAGAAAGGCTTTACCTACATTATTTAATATGGATCCAACTATCGACCCTGTCTCAATTAAAAAAACTTCTACAATTTTTACAGCTAAATGTGGTATAACATTTGTTGATTTATCAGGTTTAGCAGATTTAAGATCAATGAAAATCACATTCAATAATTTAAAGCCAAGAAAAGTTATCATATTACCAAATACATCATATTCTAAATATTTAGGAGATTCAACATCGATTATGGAATCATTAGCCAAACAACAACGAGAAAAATTAGCAGGTAATGCATTCTTTGAACAACATAGCAATGGTATTTTAGGAACAGATTATATAAAGTCAGAACCTAATGAAGTTATAGATTTAGGAAATGTTATAACATCATATGATTTACAAATTGATGAAGAATTAGATAAAGAATTAAAATGGCAAGAAATTACAGGAGGATATTCCATTTCTCATATTATTGGTGAAATTAGCACAATTAAAGATGAGAATTCAAATAAGAATATGTTTAAAATACATCCAAATTCAAAGAACAAATCAGGTGCATTAATGGAACTTGCAAATACAGCATCTAAAAGATTAAGTATTGGTGATATTAAATTGAATGATTTAAAAACATTATTAAGTGATCTGAATCATCGTGTTGAATTCAAAGGAGATGGTGCATTGGTTGTTAATGGTAACGTTGTTATTAGAAAAATTTCTGATGGACATATTGTTGTTGATGGAAATGCAGGGCAATTGTTCTACGAGGTTAGAGATGTTGTTAATTCTATGTTGGCATATGTGTAAATCTGTATATTGTAACATTACGTACTCTTTAATTTTGAAAATAATCAAGTAAAATGAAAAATGTGGATCAAAAATCAAAAATCTATTGTTCGTTGTCACTCCGTAACCAAGAAATCAGGGATGAGCAGCATGCAACAGATATGATATCGATCTGTTCAGTGTTCATGCGATTACAAAGTCAACTTCCTCCTTTATAGAAACAGCAAAGGCATCATCATATGGAACTAGTGAATAACTTGAAGGAGGTCTATCAATTCAAAAAGAAGTACACCTTTCACGATGTGCTAGGTTATGGATCATATGGAACAGTCAGACAGGCTACAGATAACACCAATAAAAGAGAAGTTGCAATTAAAATAATGAATAAGAAACAATTAGGTAAAAAGAATTGTCAAACTGTTAGAAATGAAGTTAAAATATTAGAACAATGTAATAATCCATTCATTGTTAAATTTTATGATTTTTTTGAATCTGATACAACATTTTATATCGTTACTGAATTGGCAACAGGTGGAAATTTATTGGTCAGAATTACTGAATTAGAATCATTTACTGAAAGAGATGCTAAATCTGTTATAAGAAATTTACTTTCTGCTTTAAATTATTTACATAAAGAAAAGATAGTTCATCGTGATATTAAACCTGAAAATATAGTATTTGAAAATTATGATGATAATAGTAAGATTAAATTGGTTGATTTTGGTATTGCCAAAAAACTAGATTTCAAGAATCCAAATTGTTATAAATATGCTGGTACATTTCTTTATTCTGCTCCTGAAACTTATAATGATTTTTATGATCATAAAGCTGATGTGTGGTCAGTTGGAGTGGTTTGTTATATGCTTTTATGTGGATTTCATCCATTTAGATCAGTGGATATTAATCCATTGTTAGAAGAAATGAAGAAACCTGTGATATTTTATCCAGAGTCCTGGGGTGATATATCTAATGATGCTAAAGACTTTATTATAACGTGTATGGATTTGGATCAAAATAAAAGACCAGACACAGAACAACTAAGCAAACATTATTGGCTGGTACATGATGATAAGAATAAAGAAATTAATTTAGTTGATAATATAAGATCAAACTTTGATGCTCAAAATAAATTTAAAAAAGCTATAAAAAAAGTTCTATTAAAACAAAAACTTCAGGATTTAAGAGATTTACTATCTACAGAAGCATTAAATGCTGATGAAATGCAAGCTTATGGAGTTGATTCTATAGTTGAAACTATTAAAATATCAAATGATGAAAGAGTAAGAAAAAGAAGTAATGGCTCCATTTCTTATAGAACTTTAGATGCATTGAACTTAACAGATGAAGAGAGAAAGAAAAAGATTTTAGAGTCTACTTTTCATAACCTAGTTTTAGCTGCTAGGGAATTGGAACATCATGAAGCTCCTACGGTAAAAGAGGTTTAACTTTGTTGCATGGTCCGGAAGCTTATTTATTTACATTTACAGTACTAGCATTTTCAATGTGTTTGCATTTACCATATATACGCTCTTTTTTCTGCATTTCATAGACAAAAACTAGATTAAATCATAAAAAATATTATTAGTAGAATGATAATGAACTAAAAACACACAAAAAAGTACTATAAAAAAGAATTAAAGCATAAGATAAAGAAAGCCAATTTTAATATTAATAAATGAAGTAAAAAATGAAAGAACGAAAGACAATGGTAGTGGTAGTTATTAATTCTGTTTTTTAAGTTTGCTTAGAATTAAAACAAAAGTCTATATAATATTAAGGCAATTAAGAATCCAAGAAAAGCAACAGGAGCATATTTTCTTAATAACATTTCAAAATTCATTTTTTCAGCATATTTTTTATATTTAGCACTTTGATTTTTTAAATTATGTGATAAATCTTGTAATTTATCTAATGAATCACCTCTGTATAATAAATCTTCAATATTTTTATTCATAATAGTTTTAACATCTGCTAAATCATTATTTAATTTATCAAAATTTGATTGTGCTCTTGAATCACTATAAATTTTCTTAGTTTTAGAAATAAATGATTCAAATTGAATGAATTGATATGGTTGTAAATTAGGTTTTAATAAATCAGCTGAATAAATATGATCAAATTCATTTGAAATTTCATTTAAATAAGAAAAAGCTAACTTTTTTGGGAATTTTGAGGATGCTATCACAATATAAATGATATCATTTAAAATTAAATAATGAATTGTGTATTCAGATGATGACTGTAATGTTGCCATTGGTTCTGATGTCTTAGGATCAATTTTTGATATTATTATTTTTGTTTTGTTTTTTAAATCTGTTAAAGCAGGTTGTTTAGGATCATCCATTGATCCATATAATGGTAAGCCATCTTGTAGTCTATAAATTATAGTAGAATCCATTATTATTTGTTGTATTTGAAGCAAATTGAAGTTATCATGGCTTCTTTGTTGTTTCTCAAATGTGAAATTTTATGTGTTGTCGTGTAGGGCGCGGCGAAGGTGGCGCACCGAAACCGTAAATTTTTCTCTCTCTCCCCTCTAATTCATTGATTAAATTTTAGTTACTTTAATAATTTTTTTTGATTTATCGAAATAGAAAAAAATACATAGAAGATTTACATAAGAAATAAAAATCAATTAAAAAGACAAAGCACTTCAAGTTAAACTGTACATCGTGAAATATTATCTATATTAATCCAATTGCTTCTCCAGTTTATCCAAAGTTTCTTTATCACTTTCCATCATTTCATACAAATATTGAATACCTTGCTGCTGTTTAGACAATATAGTAATTAACTTATTAATTACAGCTTCATTTTTATTATTACTTGTATCACCAGTAGTAGCAGATGATGATTCTTGTAGCTGATCTAAAGTTAAATTTAAATTTCCTAATCTTTGTTTCAAATTAGATAATCTTGCCCACAATTCATTAGCTCTATTTAATCCAATTGGATCATCAATCTTCTTCAATAATTCGTGGAATTTAGAAATCAATTTTTCTTCATCATTAGTTAGTTGATAACCTTTATATTTCAAAATTGATAAATTAATTGCTATCTTTAATAGCTTTAAATTCAATTGCTTTTGTCTTAATTTACATTGGATCAATCTATTAGTTGAGTCTAAATCATGTTTATCACTTAATTTAATCAAATTATCATTAATTTGATTCAATAGTAATCTGGATTGTTTAACATGTTCAACTTGTAAATTGGATCTAGTAAATAATTCTTCAAATCCTTTAGCTTTAACAGGAATTGTGTTATAATTTCTAGGTCTAGCTTTCATTGCATTTTCCCACTCTTCAGGAGTAACATCAGCAGGTCTTTCAAAATTATTATATTCTTGAGGAAGCTTGTTATAAAAAAAAGTTTTCATCAGACATTGATCAGAATTTGCATCCCATGAATTAATAACTTTCATCAATTGATCATTAACAGTGGGTGTATAACTATTTGAATTAGTTTGTTGTTGATTTAATTGTTGTGCTTGTAAAACTGATGGGTGGACTTGATTTCCCTGATTTTGATTAGATGATAATGAGGACCAAGCAAATGATGGTTGGGCTGATGTAGCTCCTTGATTAGATTGTTGTTGTTGTTGCTGTTGCTGCTGCTGCTGATTATTGTTAGCACCGCCGAATAAGCTAGTTGTTCCAGTAGAATTTGTATTACCTCCAAACAAACCTGTTCCCGTAGTAGCTGAAGGTGTTGATCCAAAAGAAAATCCAGTTGAAGTAGATGGAGCTGTAGTTGTATTGGTCGAATTGGTTGAACCAAAAGAAAAACCTGTTGATCCAGTAGTGCTTGCAGCAGGTTTGTTTGCACCAAAAGAAAAGCCAGTAGATCCAGTACTGGCAGCAGGAGCTGTAGGTTTTGAACCAAAACTAAATCCTGTTGTGCCTGTACCTGTACCTGTTCCCGCTGCTGCTGTTGTTGTTGTTGAAGAGTTATTGTTACCAAATGAAAAACCTCCTGCTGTGGATGCTGGTTTTGCACCAAATAAACCTGTTCCAGTTGAAGAGTTGGTATTTGCGTTAGCGTTGTTTGTATTACCAAAACCAAATCCCGTATTTGAGTTTGCAGTTGTATTATTAGTAGAATTATTATTTCCAAAAGTTGAATTTGTATTGTTGTTATTGTTATTTGAGCCAAATGAGAAGCCACCCCCTGTAGTTGCAGCTGGAGCAGCAGGCTTATTACCAAAGCCAAAACCAGTGGAAGATGTGGTATTGTTGGTGTTACTGGAACCACCAAAGGAGAAACCAGTTGAAGGGTTTGAATTTGTGTTTGTGTTTGAGCCAGTAGACCCAAAGGAAAACGAGCTTGAAGCTGGCTTGGATGCACCGCCACCAAAGGAAAAGCCTGAATTGCCACCTGAACTGCCACCAAACATGATCTATTGAAGGGAATTGACAATGATTAAGAATTTAAGAGTAAGGAATGGTTTTAATTAAATTTATTGCAATTGATGTTTTCATTTTCATTTTCGTGCGCAGTGCACGGGTGTGTTGAAAATGGGCTATTTCAATTTACAATTACAAGTTACAGCTCAGTTATTTCGATAATTTTACTAGATCGCAGAAGAAGTTGCAACATTTGCAGACAATTCAGATAAACTAATTAAACTGGAAAATATGAAGTGATGAAATATGTAACAAGCCAAATAAAAATAAAATAAATTAAATTAAATATATCTAGTTACCTCCTCTTAAGGATAAGACCAAATGAAGATCAGAACCGGCAACAATACCATATTCGCCTAATGTTTTATCATCGTCTCTAATTGATTTGAAATTAATTGCAATTTAGTAGGTTAGTATGTATGATTTCTTGGACTATTGGATAAAGATAAAATTTTCAAATAATACTTACAATTGTCTACCAGCAAACAAAAACTTTTGTTGGAAAGGTGGAATACCTTCTTTGATTTCAATTGTTTCTTTTAATTGAATAACCTATCAAACAAAATCTATATTGTTAGTATATTAATAATTTCTAACTAATTTTTTTAAACAATGCCAAATTAAAATTAAAGCAATTAAATCAATTTCTAATATATAAACTGCATACCTTATCGTTCAATTCAACATCAACAGGAATCTATAATAAATAATATTGATTAATCAATTCATGTTTGTTAGTATTGTGGACTCTTAGCAGTAATACAAAATGCAAATGCAAATTTCAAATTTCAATTCAGATTCAATTCCAAAATGTTATTCTTAATATTCATTTGAAACCAATTTTAAGGGAAATAACTCACAATTCTTCCAGTTAAACTCTAAAGTAGTAATAAAATCGTGTTGATGTTAGTATCATTCCAATTCACCCAACTGTGGACACAACGCCACCAACTCAAGCTGTAAAACCCCAGCTAAAAACCAGCAAAAGCACATACTCTGACCTTAATCTCAACAGTCATGATGATATCCTGTAACGTGTGTTTCTAAGCTGTGGCAAGCTGTTCCAGAAGAAGTACAGTCCCAATCTCAATCTCAGCGCACTTTCTCTTGTGATCAATTTTATCAATTTTCTCTCACTATGGAATAAAACAGTATAACTAGGTGTAATCCTATAAATCAGCAGATTAAGTCTTTCAAGATGCTCCCAACTCCTGAAGTAGTCAACCCAGATTATGATTTGATATATGAGCCGGCAGAGGACTCTTTTTTAATACTAGACTTATTCGAAGAACTTCAAGATTATTTTAAAGCTAAGAAATTCACAAAAAAATTACCTTTAATAGTAGAAATTGGTACAGGATCAGGTATAGTATCAACATTTATAAACAAATATATAATTCCCGAATCAATTATAATATCGACTGATTTAAACCCTCATAGTTGTAAGTCTTTATTACTTACAAATAAACATAATAATCCAAATAAATCAAATTTAGATTCAATACGATGTGATTTAACAACTTGTTTTAAATTTAATGATATTGATTTATTAGTTTTTAATCCTCCTTATGTTCCTGCTGAAACTATACCTTCAGTAGAGGAAGCAGAAAAAGATGAATATAATTGGGTTGATATTGCATTAAATGGTGGTCCTCAAGGTATGGATATTACTATCAAAGTTTTAAATAATTTAAATAATACTTTAAGTATCCTAGGTGAAGCTTATATTTTATTTTGTGCTAGAAATAAACCTGATGATGTTGTTTCTGAGTTCTTAAAAGATAATTCGAACTTTACTGTTGATAAGGTGATTTATAGAAAAGCTGGATGGGAAGAATTATCAATTTATAGATTTATAAAACTTAATTGATTTGTTTTTACTACACTGTATTTCAATATACTATGTATCAATAACGATATAAAGAGAGTGGTGTAAAACAAAACAAAAACCATGCATACGAAAAGGAAAGTCAAAAAAATGATATACAAGTAGGAAAAGAACGAAAGCAAAGTGGAACTGAAAAAATATATAAAAAAACTACACTAATCAAACAAATCAATGAAAATATCATCTTCAATACTCTTAAGATCATAACTTCTCATATGATAATCATTCTCATAATTAAATATGGTCAATTTATCAAAGAAATCTTTCAACTCCAAAACTTCAATGTTTTTAATTCCTAGCAACAATGGGTTCTTGATTAAATCATTAACTTCACTAGTAGGACTAACTTTTAATGTAGAGCTGGAACTGGCAACTTTGAGTGTTTTTAAACTTCCAATTTTATCAATCAATGCTAAAACAGGGAACGTGGATTCTCTATAAACAGCATCAGTTGTGTCCGAAATAAATAACCATTCACATAATTGTAATTCTTCCGGCTTTAATATTAAAATAACATCCAATAATTTACATGCTTGCAAGACTAAATTATTATCGAATTGCTTTAAAGGCGATTCTCCAGATGGAACAACATTAGCAGCCTCTTCTTCAACTTTGTATTCAACTAATAATTCCAAGAGTTCTTGGAATGTTGATTGTAATTCTGTATATATTATTGGCCAAGATCTAGTAAGATGTGGTTCCAAAAATTTCAAAAGTAATGTTCTAAAAAGTAGTAAAACATATGGCTTTAAAGTTGGACTTAGTGAATTGCTAACAATATCACTAATTCTATTTTGAATCTCTTGAACATTATTTAAAAAGTGATCTCTTTCACAAATTAACAACAGATAAATTACTCTCTTGATATTTAAAATCTTACTAGTTGCTTCCGTATCAGTCCAGGTAAATAATGCTGAACTTGTTCCATAATAAGGTAACATTTTAACAATAAATTCATTCAATTTCTCATTATCATCTTTAATCCAATTATTAAACACTTTCTTCCATCTTAAGTCACTACCATTAATTGAGAAAAACTTTGGGTCCAAAATAATATCTGAGCATAATGTTCTCCAAATTTTCAGACTAGATGATTGAGATAAAGTACTAATTGAAACAAATAAATCCAAAATGTAAGATGGTATATTCGTAAATAATCTTGATTTATTAAATGAGGAACATGTATTGTAAATTATATTAGTAAGGGCCGTCATAATCTTATCAGCATCCTGTAAAATGGTAGGAATCTTAGGAATGATAGAAGCTAAGGCATTTGCAAGTTCTTCTTTAATAACATATTTATCTGAAGACACGTCTTTATTGAGTGTTCCCTCTTTAGCTGAAACTAAGGCGCCATTATCCAGATTAGATACTTTGGAACTCGACCGTATAGAAGCAGCGTCACTATATTCAGCATCTTGTAACATATTGATTGGATTCAGCAAAGAAACCAAAGGATTTTCATCTTGAGATGTGAATTTCACTGTTATAGCAATATTTAATATTTTCGAAAATGACTCAATCATTTCTTTTCTAACTTTTCTTTGATCACCAAAACTAGTTTGTGATAATTTAACACCAATTATAGCAGTAAACTTTAGTAAATCAGGATAAACAAATTTATAAGCAGTATAATTTGTATAAATATCTTTCAAAAATGGTGTAAGTTGAGACCAAATATCTTCAACTGTATCACTTGTTAAGGATTCCACATAATCAACTAAAAAGGAAGCAACTTGCTTATCGGATAAATCTGTTATTAAGGATGAACGTTTTTCTGCTTCCAAACTTGTTATATTAACTCTTGAAATCAAAGAATTTATTAAATGAGGTAAAGTCTTTTGAGATCTGGAACCATCTAAGACATGGATAACCTTAAAAATAGAATATGTATTACCAGATATTGCAGACTCTCCTTGATAAGCTATTAAAGTTTCAAGTGTTTCTAAAGGTTCTAAAGCAAATATACTTTCCATAATCTTCTTAGATCTGAATTTTAATTTTGATGCATTGTAATTAATTGATTTGGAAAATTGTAAAAATTGCTGTTTTTCTAGATCAACATCTTCAGATAATCTGGCAACAGGTGGAGAAGGTAACACAGTACCTAACGATCCCATTCTACTACGACTGGTGATGATAGAAACTTTAGAATTATCATCAGCCCATAGCCAAATTCTATAACATATTAAAACAGCTTGTTTCACGGATCTTATTATAATTTCTTTCTTTAACAGAATTTCATTTTTCTCACTTGGAGATTCAACTTGAAATACACCTTGAATAACAGATCCAAAAAATCCAGCTTCTCTAGTTGTACCAATTGTAGCAGTTTTACTTGGACCAAAAGTCGCCGCTTGATCTAAAGAAGATTGAATTAATTCATGTATTGAGGTCAACCATTCCTGAAGTCCAGAGACTAATTCACATATAGATTCATCAACGTTTGAAATATTTTGGTCAATTCCGTCATTAATACAAGACTTATTAATTTCAAATAATGTTTTAATCTTATTGCATATACAATTTGTAACATGAGTTGTAGCATCCAGTTTCAAATTAAACAATCTATTATCAGGCTTATTAATAAATTTCAACCATGAATTAATAATCACAGGAGAACTGGTAGCTTGTATTCCATGACCAACAAACTCGGCCCATTTTGAATTTCTAGTTTCCAATTGGCTGGGTTGTAAAATGGTCAACGAAACTTCAGAATCACTTGCCCTTTCAATAACATTCGTTAAAACACGTAAGTAACAGGAGATCAAAATATTATCAGAGCCAACATAATCACCAGAACAGAGCTTAACAAGTAGACTAGATATTTCGTCATAATTGGAAGGATTGTAAGAAAATAATTCATCAAGAAGTTCTAAACATATATTGGCACAATTAGAATAGTCTTTTGAAGCATCTGATTTTAAAACTTGTGTAGCGTCGTTTGAAAGAAATTTCAATATGACAGATATCACCAAAGAAGAATAATTAGAAGCATCCCAGTGGTTATCAGTTATGATTTTAATTTCAGCGTCATTATCAATTATACATAATTCAGAACTTAAGGCATTAGCAACTTCACTATCAATTCTAACTAAATTTTGAATACCCTTAACTTGATAAGCAAATAACTCAAAATCATCTTCTTCAGAACCTCCAAACTGTCCTGTTCTAATAAATGCATTTTTTAAAAGCAACGTAGAACAGCACAGTTTAAAAATTCTATTAATTGAACCAAAACTTACAGACTTTTTAATGAAATCGACGACAAACAATGAATCAACATCAGTTAAAGTTTCGATTTCATCAAGGATCAAAAATAGAGGACGTGATAAAATAGAATCAGATTCATTGATTTGAGTAGAATGGTTCCAAAGAGCAGTGAACGCTTTAATCTTGGTTAGAATATCAGATTCTAAAAATAATCCAGATAAAGCAGCTTCAATATAATGAGATTCGATGTTCATTTCTAAATGCCAAATTCTATTAACAGCTTCAACCTGATATTTGCCACTATTATGGATGAGACAACTCCACAATTGATTCAGTACAATTTTTAGTAATTTCACCAATTCAATTTTACTTGTTTGTTTTGATACTATTTTGAATAAAATGGAAATACCAAATGCAACTGAAACATCAAAACCTTTATTAGCTAAATTATATTTATAAATTGCATCAAGTAAACTAGAATCATCCCATACTTGATCAGATGATGGAATAATTTCAATTAAATCATGTAATAATTCACAAAATCCATAAAATCCTTCAGAATCTCCATTTTGTAATTTTTGAATTGTGTTGTAAGAAACTAAACTTAATAATAGCGCAGACAGATTTGGAACAGTAAATGGTTTACCATTGGATGTAGTTGTAACCAAAGTGTCTGACTCCCCGTTAGCTTGAGCAGAATCAACATCATAGTATGCATTTAACTTTTGTAATATATCTTTTCTAATAGATGCATAATTAATTGTAAGTTCTTGAACGTTGGTGTATTTTGGATCAGCATGTTCAACTGGTAAGAAAGCACGTTGAGGAATGAAAGATAATAATGTTTTCATTAAGTATAACCAACTATTAGAATTATCAGGATATAGTAATAGCAAAGCCAATAGATTTAAAGGAATATGAGTAACCATCATATCTTCATCCTCAACATTATAGTTTTTAAGTATAAATGAAATCAATTCAACATCATTTTCACTAGCTAGTCTATAAATATCAGACCATATATTCATTGTTTCAATGGAATCAAAAAATGCATTAGCATATTTTAGAAGAGTGTTAAATTCATTTTCTGTATTATTTTCATATGTTTCTTTTGTCACTTTTAATATTGGAATTAGAATCTTTG
Source organism: Ambrosiozyma kamigamensis (assembly GCA_030572235.1). NCBI lineage: Eukaryota > Fungi > Ascomycota > Pichiomycetes > Pichiales > Pichiaceae > Ambrosiozyma > Ambrosiozyma kamigamensis. The sequence goes on along the minus strand of JAJLZM010000001.1, from coordinate 104,165 downwards.
GAACTATCAATTGACCAATTTCCCATTTATCCATAATTGCAACCGAAATCTTACATGCTTCGATTCTTTGATCAGTAGCTGAATCGGCCTTTGCATTACCATTTATTAAGGAAAATAACCCGGACGTTAGACTTTTTAAACCATAACATTCAAAATATTGAAGTCTATCCATAGGAGATTTAGAAGAATGGTCGATGGAAGAAGAATTAATCGAAGCAGCTGTGGAACGAGTTGAAATAGTACCTTGTCCATCAGCAGATTGTTGTTCAGGGCCCAAGAGCCAATTCCATAATCTTCTATTCAATGACATATCTTTAAGAAGCACTGTTCTAGCTGCGTGTAATATCAACATTTCTTTATCTTTTGGTGTAGTCAACACTTGCAAAACATCTGAATGTAATGGAATTCTAGAAAGTAAAAGATCAAAAAAACCTCGTTGAATTAAAACATTGGAATCTTCTAAACCTTCACAGAATGCTCTTATTAGTAAACCAGGTTCTGGGGTTATTGTAGCTTTGGCATCTTCGGATAATGAATCAATTATAAGTTCCTTTTTAGCTTTTAAATCTTCTCCATTATCATTACATGATATTTTTTCACTTATTGAGACTTCCGTTGAATTGAAAACCGGTAGTTTCTTAATACACCATTCCAATGCACCTAGCCTTTTATCTGGGGATGTTATAACACACAAGAATAAGCATTGCCAAAAATGAGAATCATTATTCAACTGTTTTTTAAAAGATTCAATTACCTCTAAGACTGGAGTAAAAGATTCTGAAGATGTATCATCTAAAGCTGGTAATAAACTTAGTAATATAGATTTAAAAACTATTCTTAAAACTTGAGGATCCAATTTAATTAAATATTTGTTAAACAAATCAATTAACTCAGGTTTAACACTTATACTTGCATAAGACATCAAAGGCAACAAACCAGGAAGCCATATACTGGCACGACCACTTAAGGCTTCAGATCCAAGTATTTCAAATACTTGAGAATATACTTCAATTGCTTTTCTATGAACACCAGAAGGTAATTTTGAGGATAAACATTTAGATAAGGTTTTCGAAATTGCATAATCTTGAGGAATCCAAGAGTTTGATTGAGGTTCAGGATTCGATTGTAAAGCTTTTTGAAGTTTTCCTAAATAAGAGATATAATCAGCCCATTCATCAACAGAATCAAATGCAGCCAATGCTCTTTCAATGCTTGAAACGTACTTCTTTTCCTTTGAAGTCAGTTGTTTAGTCTGCTGAGAAGAGTACTTTCCTGAAAACAACGGTATGGGAGACATCCCCCTTAAGAAATTGGAAGAGGACATTCAACTAATTGATATTTGAAGCAGTTATCTTGATCCTTTTGAACACACAAACACTGTTATTCTAGTTATTTTAGATGTCGGTGTGTTGGTAAATAGAGAGCCAAAGCTGGGGCTCGTGGACAGACTCTCGAGTGGCGCAGCAAATTGCCGAGTGGGTCGACAACTTTTTATCTCACAAGATCAAATCCAAATCTATTCTTTTCAACACTTCTTTGACAACTACTCACCCAAAACACAAAGATTAAACATTATCATATTACAATTATCAATAAATGAAGCACATCATTCGACGCTCTATAGAGATTTTTATCTTCCCCATTTTGGTATGGTCATAGGCCCCTTTTCAATTACCTTAAACACAAACTGATTTCTAACATTAAACCTTTCATATAATTCTAGGGAATGTACTTCTTTTGCACACATAATGAATGCTGGTATTATTTCAGGCTGCATTTAAATCCATTGATTCTAGCATGTTTCATAGTTTATTCAACTGCTTCTATAATATTTGTGGTCACCTTTATTTTAAGTGGTGGCTTGATGTCTTTATTTGTAATTCCATCCTTTCAATATGCTACTATTATAATTCAATTCATCTCTAAATTCTTATTACTACCAAAGGCATTGACTATGACATTTGATCATGTATTGATTTTAGAATTGGACTTGGAAGTTAATCATCTTGGACACGGTTGTTTAATTAATGATGTTGCTATAGATTACAAAGAAACTAGATTTGGTAAGGTTTTTAGAAGGTGTAGATTAGTGTGTACTCCTTGTCTGTGGTTACTGAAAGAAATAATATTGTGGTATATTTGTACTTATCCAATATATGGTCCTATTATAGCCCTTTTCTTAAAGGCTTCAAGAGTTGGTTTTGCTAAACATACAAGATATTTTAAATTAAAAGGATACAATAGATCCCAGATTTACTTCATCTGGAAGTCCAGAAAGCATCAGTATTTTTATTTTGGTTTGGTTTGTGCAGCTTTAGAGATGATTCCATTCCTAAATGTTTTATTTTTCTTCACTAATATAACGGGAGCTGCATTATGGGCAGCTCACATAGAAAGAGAACTTGGTGATCGATATATTTAAATAAATTTGTTTTATAGTTAAATTGGTTGGTTATTGAAATTGGTAAGGTATTTATTTTGGTTTGTTTGAATTTTTGAAATTTTGTGCTAATTTACTTTTTAGCATTCACATGTTATTTTGTTGAATTTTGACGTTTGTTATTCACCTCCTTTTTTTATATATGGTTGTATATTTTTACTTGGTGTTAAATACTCTAGTTAAAGAATAATAATAATATTAATAATTAATTGATCTAGTTTATACCATCTATACAAAAAAGAAAACAAAGAAAGTGAATCAATTCTCTTATGATTGCTTTGGTATCACTTTTTTAACAAACTGAATAATATCACGTAATTCTTCATTAGAAGTTGAATGTTGCATTCCAACATATTCATGAAATTCATAATTCTTAAATCCTAATGATTTATAGTAATCACGGGTTAAATGACCATAATTAATATTAATGATAGGATCCATATCACCATGACCATGGAAAATTGGTGTTTCTAAATTGATATCACTTAATTGTTCTTTAACTTCATCTCTAATGTTAGCAAAGCCAGATAAACATAAGACACCAGCAATTTTAGTATCTAAAGTTGCAACTGTAGCTAAAGAAATGGCAGCACCTTGGGAGAACCCACCAATTAATATTCTATTTGCTGGAATACCTGATTCAATTTCATTTTGAATTAATGTTTTAACTTGACCAACAGTGTTAAAAAAACCTTTAACGTCTTGTTTTGCATTTGGATCACCTAAAGAGTAGATATCAAACCATTGAGGACATGGAAAACCTCCCTGAATGGACAATGGTTTAGCAGGAGCATTTGGAAAGATGAAATTGATATGCTGGAAATCTGGGGATTGATGTAGAGTATCAGCTAGGAATCTCCATCCTTCACCTGAATCACCTAAACCATGAAGAATGATCATTGTTGCTGAACTGGCAGACTTTGCAGACACTTTCAATAGAGATGGTAGAGAAGACATTGTATCCTGTTTCTGTTGTGGCTTCAGTGTATAATATGCAGTTATTGCAACCAGCAGAGACAGCAGAAGAGTAAGGGTCCTGATCCTGTCCATTGTTTAAGAACAGTGAACACTCGCTAGAAGTTGAAAGCTGATAAGTAAAACACACTGAACACTGCTTCTTTTGCTGGTCTTACTAATACAATTACTAATCATTTCCACAACATGCAACAGCCAGCTCTACCTCAGAAACCAGCAACTCCAACTGGTGCCACAACCCAAGAGGAGATTAACTACGATAATTTAGAATATCCGTTGATACCTTCAAATATTGCAACGCAACAATTGAACTTCCAACCAGAAGCTCCACAATACTTCCATGAGTTATCTTCAGGTAAACTACGTGAATTATTGAATGACTATCAAGTTCTTAAAGGGTTGGTCTTATCAAAATATTCAAAGTCTTATCAATCCTTATCTAATGATATAATAGAGAAATTGGATAAACAGATTATATATCTTGAAGGTTTAATAAAGAATTATGAAGATGAACTTATACCACAAATCGATAAATTGAATGAAGAATTAAAATATCATGATAAAAATTTAAATGAATTTAATAATTTACAAGTTTTAATGTATGATAAATTAAATAATGTTTCAAGAAATTCAATTATTGAAACCTTAAGAAAAATTGTTAAAGAATCTGATGATAAATGTACAAAATTAGTTAATGATGCTAAAGGTCAATCTGAGGCTCTTAATGTTAATGAATTAGGTAGACTCATTGATAGTTATAGATTACAAAGACAAGATTATTATTTAAAAAATGAAAAATTAGCTAGAGTTTTACAAGAACGTGTAGGAGGATTGGATTAATTAATCATTGAACAATTTTTACTTTGCTAATCAATTACTTCTTCTTTTATATCTCTTTACAGTTACTATCACTTATAATTGAATTATTATTTCGATATTAGATAAAGTATAATATAAGAGTAAAACAAATAACTTATAGCAGTAAACTTTTTTCAAAAGACAAAAAAATTTATAATTAAAAAAAATAATAAGCTTAAGTAAAAAGATAATGAAGTAAAATTAAGGTAAGTAAGTATAAGATAGAAGAAAGAACTTTAAAAAAGTTAAAACATTAAAAAAATATGTGAAAGGAAAATGTAAAAGGAAAAGTAAAAATAAAAATAAAAGCAAAACACAACGAAACGAAACGAAACCCAACACAACACAACACAACACAACATAGTTCAAAAAATCAAGCAGAATCCAATAAATAATTAGTAGCATCATCTAATTTCCAGTTGTTCTTTTTCAAAGCTTCCAAAACAGATCTTTGATCAAAACCCATTCCTTCTAATTCATTAATAGCTAACTGCTGAGATTGAGAATATGAAGTATCTTTAGGAGTAAATGAAGCATGGGAGCTAGAGTTATTAAAGATCAGAGCATCACTACCTGCAGTAACACCTGAATCACTAAAACCCTGTATATTGGTTGATGGAGCGTTACTAAAGTCATAATCTGGAGGAGCTTGAGAAGCACCACCAAAGTCTAATCCATCATCATCAGTAGCAGCAGGCTTCAAGTTAGGATCATTTCCAAATCCGGCAAAAACTTGTTCCCAATCATCAGAAACGCCACCAGTAGTAGCATCTGTAGTAGCACCAGCAGGAGATAATTCGGTCTGTGCAAATGAAAAACCTGTATCTGAGAAGCCATTATTATTGTTACTGAAATCAAAACCCTTATCAAATGAATCGTCATGTTTAGCTTCTTCTAGTCCTAAATCATCAAACAAATTAGATGGTTCAGATTGAGCAGGTTGTAGTCCAGCTGCAGTAAATGGATTATTATTTGAAGGTGTGGAAACTTGAGCTGAAGAAGAGAAAGCAGTTGGTTGTGGAATTGGATATGCAGGTGGAGCCTTTGAGAGTTGTTTATCGGCTGAAGCTTTTAAAAGTTGGTTTTCAAATGAACCTGATTTAGCTGGTGTTTGAACACTGTCATGGAAAATTTCTTCCTCGCTAGACTCATCTTCATCGGCAACTTCTAATTGTTTTAATGGTGGATATTCTTCATCAATACCAGTTGGGAAAGCACCCGGAGTCAGAGAGACTCTCTTTTCAGCTTCTGCAATTTCTAAATCATTAATAGAAGGAAATTGTGAATCATCTTCGACATTAGAAACTTCCTTATTTGAAACATATACACTTGATGATGATTGTGCAACAACTGGAGAGCCAATGGTTTCACTTTCAATTAACTCTTCTTCGTCGCTAGTTGGAACTTCAGGCTTGGAAATAACACTTTCCTGTGAAGCTTCGAAATTTTCCAGAGGAGTATCATGTTCAACAAATTTTTCATTATCTTCATAATCATCGTACTCAGGTTTAGTGACAGTTGGTTCTTCAAATGAACCTGTAGATAGTGGAATACTTTCTTCTTCTAAGCCAGAGTTAATCTTTCTTTCGGTAACAGTAGAAGCAGGTGCAGCAGTTTCTAAACCTCTATCTAAAAATTCTTCAGGAGTAGAAACAATTGATGAATTTGTAGCAGCGGATAATGGTTCAGAAGCGGAAGTACTAGGGACAGTCAAATGGGTAGATGGTTCATGCTGAAGTGAACTTAATGGACCACTACTAATAGCATCATTAGATATAGGGGATCTATCTTCAACGTCTTCTTCTCCTTCGGAATCAATTTCAAATTTATATGGATGTTCAAACTGTTCAAAGGCATTACTTGAAGACTCTGGTATAGCAGTAGATGCACCAGAAGTACCCGATGTAGCAACAGATCTCCAATCATGCTGTTTTCTTTCTTCAGCAGGCTCTTTTTGGATATCTGGGACAGTGTGTTCACTAGAAGCCGAAACAGTCTTATCAGTAGCAGTAGATGCAGCTTCGACAACTGGATAAGAATAAGAACCTTGTGCTTCTTCATGGTTAACCAATTCAAATGATTCAGCTTGATCTAATGGTGGACTATTAGAGTCCCCAGAATTGGTAGATGGCAATGGGGCTAATTCTTGACCACCTTCAGGCAGAATCTGTGAGCTTAAAATTGTTGGAGGAACATCACGACGCTGTTCTTCGATTGTAGAAGTTGGAGAATCAGGAACATCTAAATCACCTCTAACAGATTGGGAAGGATTATTTTGAATGGATGATGTTTCAGAGTGAGGAATACCAAAAGGCAATTGAAATTGTTGTTGTTGTTGTTGTTCTTGTTGTTCTGTATATGGGTAATCAGTAGTTTGAGTTGGTTCAGTTTCACCAGAGGATTTAATGGAGGAATCAAAAGCACTAGCGGATTCAGAAGGTGACAGTAAAACTTCTCTGTTTTGAGCGCCTGTAGCAGTGGCAGTGAAATCAGCATCATCGAAGTCATCTAAAGAAGCAGTTGGAATTTCTTCAGAATCATCATTTGAATTTGATAAAGCAGCAGCACCAACACCTAAAGCAGCAGCACCAACAGCCAAAGCAGCTCCTCCAGCAACATAGTCCCCTGAAGATAAAGCAGTACTATAGTCTAAATTCTTTTCAGCATAATCAGCACTTAAATCACCATGAGCTTCATGCAAATCTAATTGTTCATCTTCTAACTCGTCAGATCTACGAACTAAAGCAGCATGTTTAGCTTCAACTTCTCTAATTGCATTACCAACTTCTTGAACTTTAAGTCTTAGTTGATTATTTTCAGCTTCTTGAGAGGCAACTTGTTGTTGAGCAACACTAACCATATTTTGAATTTGTCTAGTTTTACTAGTTAACTCATTCAATTGTTGGGTTAAATCAATTGATTCAGCATTTAAAACACCCAATTGCTCTTTAATAATTTGATTTTGTTTTTGAGATTCCTCATAACTAGATTGTAACTGTTGTAATTTGGTTTGTTCCGCGTGGTAATTAGCTTCAGCAATGGATAATTCTTGATTTAAAGTGTCAGTCTCTTGTTTTGAGGTAGACAGAACATTTTCAACTTCTCTAACTTGTTGAACTTCTCTTTCATATAAATTCTTCAATTGGGATAATTTTGATTCGATTTTTTCCTTAACTTTTAAAGTTCTATCTAGTTCTTTTTGGGCCCTATCCCTCTTAGTGTTCATATTTGTAGTTTGATTGGCTAATGAATTAATTTGGTTAGAGAAATTAGCAATATCAACAGATGTTTGAGTCAGTTTATTAGATATTTCTCTATCTGCAGAACCAGATGTATAAGTATTTTGAGGAGATGATGGTGCGACTTGATTAGAGAAACCAGCGGCTGGTTGATTAGAGAAATCAGCAACTGGTTGATTTGAGAAACCTGTAACTTGATTTGAGAAACCGGAAGGTTGACTAATGAAACCATCACCAGTGGTTTGATTGGTAAAGCCAGAGGAAATTGGTTGACTAGAAAAGTCTCTTGTAGTTGTAGGATTTGGAGGATGACTTTGAGTGACAGAAACAACTGGAACTGGAACTTGTGGAGACGAAGAACCAGGGGCAGTATTACTAAATCTTAATGCTTCATAATTTGGACCAGTTGGTGCTTTTTGAACAGCTTCTGGGGTAGGTGAATTATTGTAAGACTCAAAAGAAGGTTTATTATCTCTACCAGGAATAGCAGGTGGTGCAATTCTTTTACGATCTAAATCTTCAGGACCTTCATCATCGTCTGAAGATTCATCATCATCATCATCCGGATTCTGTTGTTGTTGTTGTAAATGCTGACCAAAATTAGAAGAAGGAACAAATGCACGGCCACCTGTCAATGAACTAGTTAAAGCTGGTGCACTAGAATATGCTTTAGGTGGAACAGGAGGTGCTTTTTCTAAAGTTGGAGTAGATGATGGGGAAGGGCCAAAAATATCTAATAAATCATCCAAGTGTGTCTTTGGTTTTTGGACTTGTTGAGAAACTGGGGCAACATTACCATAATTTGGTTGAGGTGGAAGAGGAGGAGGGACTGATGAAACTGATGACGATGGTGTATGTAAATTTGAATGTTGTAAAATTGGTTGCTGGGGAGTATACTGCACTGAGCTTTGTCTAACTTGTTGAGGCGAGCCAACCGTTGAAGAACTAGATTGAATTAATTCAGTTGGTGCCTCTTCAGGGAGTTCAAATCCAGCTAGTTTCTTTTGCACTAAATACATAGCCATTGAGAATTCTTGCTTATTAAAATTTTCATCATCGGTAATATTTGCTAATTCCCAAATTGAAGCTAGAACGTCATTTGGTAGCTTAGAAGTACTTAAAAAGTTGGCAACCTCACCACCAGAAATATAACCAGCTTTAGATTTATCTAAATTATCAAAAATTGCATTATATTGTTGTTTTTGTTGTGGGGACATAATCCATGTATGCAGATTAGTTGCACCAGTAGAAGAAACTGAATTTCCAGAATGTTGTTGAGTAATTTGAGGAGATGGAGTAACTGGTGAAGAAGAAGCTGATTGATGAGCAGTAGCCCAAATTGGATCCGGAATAACAGTAGGTAAGATAGTCATTGATTTATTCATAAAAGATTGGATTAAATGCATTGCAACAACGAATTGAGGTTTCGTTAATTGTCCAGCTTGATTTTGATCTGCTAATGTCCAGATTTTTTCTAAAATTGGTAAAGGTAATCTAGCCTTTAAGAAAATATCTCTTGCTTTATCACCTGGTAATAAACCACTTGGGGCTTCTTTATCAAACATTGCACCAAAAGTCTTAGCTTGATTAGGAGGTAAAACAGGAATTACCAGTTGAGGAGATGAAGTGGTTTGCTTAGGAATTGGAGAAAGAGATGATGAAGAATTTCTTGAGCCTGTATTATTAACTTGTAATGAACCCGTTCCAACTGAAGTCAAAGGAATAGTACTAAATTTTGCAATAGGAGCAGGTTTTGTAACTAAATCAGGAGTAACTTGTTCACCAGCTTGGGCATGACCAATTAATCTCATTGCAGTACAAAAACCTAATTGATCTAATCTACCAACATTATTAGGGTCAGCGGCATTCCAAATTTCTCCTAAAGTTGGCAATGGTAAGCCAGAAGCTTCAAGAAGTGGTTTAGAAGTGGCACCAGTGATATATCCAGACCTTTGAGGGTCTAAAGTTCTGAATATTTGACTGTAAAATCTCTTTTCCTCTTGAGTTAAGGATAAGTTTGAATTTCCGGCTATATTTTAGTTATTTTCAAAGTTAGTAAACAAGTCGTTCAGCTTAATTAAGAAATGTGAAGTGAAAATTGAGACATACTTGTCATTATCTAATCAATGGATAGAGAGAACAGTAAATGGATATGTTTAAAATCTGTTATAATTGTTTTGAGCAGAAGTTCAGTTGTATTTGTACGTATTAGGTGTGATTCGGATAGTTAGGTACGTATACTCTCTACTGAATTATAAGCATTGGAGGCGTTGTGAGCCCTGTCGGTCGATCGACGTAGAACATCGAGGCAAGATCACGTGTATTAAGGAGAAATTATTGGTTTATTTGTTGAAGAATAAATAAGTAAAGGTACTAAATAATAATTTATCATCAGATGATCAGAGGAAGACACTAGTAGCATGAATTGAATTCACAGATCATGATCAAGCTGTTAAGTTAGATGCTACTAGAGATGTCAAATTCCAGAAGAGATTTAGTTACGCTCAAGTCTAATGCAACGGTGGCTATGCACAACTTCAGACTGTGTTCAACTCAGCTGCAGAAGAATGAAATATTCTACATTCCTAATTTTAAACATGCTATTGATAATGCTCAACAAGCTTTTATTATCACTCAACCTATACAAAAGAATAATCAATGTACCATACATACATTTACTTTATATATTGCTTATGCTATGATGTTTGCTTATATTTATAAATCTGAAAAGGTAACCCCTGTATATAGAGAAATCATTCAAGATTTCATTTCTGCTGGTTTTCAATTAAGAGGTAGTCATTGAAAATCTTTTACCTTGGTTTAAAGGAATTGATGTTTGTAATTTAGGAGAGACCAATCATGTTCTATCACCAAAAAGTTTTTCTGATGATACAAATTTCAAAGTTTAGTTGCAGTTAGCTTTAAGTTATGGATGTTAATGGATTAAGATTTAATGATATATTATTGATAGTTATAGTTGTTTTCCTTTTACGTATATAAATGTTTACAGTTCTTTTTTTAATAGTTTAACTTCAATAATTTTAATTATATAATATATACCTTTTAAAAATTCAAAAAACAATTTAAAATTTTTTCGAACGGCAAGATAAAAAAACTTATCTCTTAATGTTGAATATTTTGAGAAGGTATGTTTCGAATTTTTTCTTCTCTTCTTCTGTATAGGTGTATCTATTTTGGAGTAAGGTTGCTCTTTCCAAATCTGAGAAGGTGAATTCTCCATTGTGAATACAAAAATCACCCTTGTCTAAATTGAAAACATCAATGTTAACCTTGCTAAATTCCTCAAGTTGATCGATAGCATCCTTTATTTGGTATAATGTTGAGGGAACTTGAAAATCAATATAATTCTCTAAAATCAAGAAAAGTCCAACAGTGTTACCATTGTTAAACGTGCACATACCCCAATCAATCAGCTTTCTAGTATTAGCAGATAAATCTTGAACACGTTTATAGCATTTGACTTGTGTACAAAATTGATCAACTAAATGAACCGAATTCTTAGGGATTATGCTGTTCAAAGCTTCCTGGTTTTCATCAACCACAATAGCAGCATTATCAGATTCAAATTCTTCTTCATTTTCTTCATTTTCTTCATTTTCTGAGTCAAGATCAACCAAAACAAATTTTCCAACTACATCAGAATTAAATGAGGAACCTGTCAATTCTTTGCATCTTTGAGATGATAAAACCATTGTTGGTGTTCTCTTTACCTCCTCGTAGAATGTATCATCCATTCTTTTGAGTTCTGGAAGAATAAATGGATCGGCATTACCACTTTCAATTACAACCGGAACATTCTCCATAAAACCAACATTCAAGATTCGAGTAGAAACTTCTAGGTTAACCAATTTAACCTTGTAAAACTTATACTCTTCATCAGTCAGAAATAAGTGATCAAAAGCAGCACCTACTTTTCTAACGAGCTCTGTATTGTCAACATAACTAGTAATAGCAAAAGCTGCTAGATAAGCCCATAGCAAGGGTTCATTGTTGTAGTGATCTTCATCGTCTTCAGGATAATATGAAGGAATTGTAAAGTAGTCATGTTCAATAATCAATTGGCCATCATTGTTATAATCTGGATTTAAGTTGAGATGAAAATCATTAAAGACCCAGTTCAAACCATCCACCAAACCAACAAAGGAAGAAGTCATGATGAAATAAGTAAAGCACTGACTCAAGATTCTGAACTCAGGTGTTTTAGTGTGGTTCTCAGTGTACTTTATCCAAGCCCATTCAGGAACGCCATTAACCAAAGGTTTCTTTACCTCCCAACCCATAACAGGATAATTATTGCCATTTTTTCGAGCAGAAAAACAAAGATCTAATTTAGGAAGACTACTGGTACCTAATTTTTGACGTAAAGTTTTTAATTGAGAAACATCAGGGTTGAATTTCTTAAAATCATTTGAGACAAATGTGTCTTCATTAAATTCTAAATAAAAAAAGATTTTTTGAAGTAATGTTAGAGTAATAATAACGTTTTCTTGTATTTCATCCTCATTAACATTTTTTTTGGATATAATTAGGGGTGTACTTTCAAATTGAAATTTTGTAATACCTCCAAACATTTTTTTTAGAGATTCGTTGTTGATAGACTTATCTATTAACTGATTTTCAATTATTTCTTTGGATTCAATAATCTTTTCAAATGCTTCTAACTTGAAAACAGAATTTGAAACTTTTGAGAAAATAAAAGGTTTCATACGATGCTGCATCATATTTTTTTTATTCCCTTTATTGGTAGTGGTACCTGCTGCTGTTGTTGGTGTTGTCGAAGATAAAATACTAGGTTCATATTTACCTTCGGCACTTGAGAGACTTGAGACTGAAGTTTTGCAAATTTCCATTTCATCGCCATCAGGGATTGTAAGAGATGTAACAGATGATTTGAGGTCATCACTTGGTAGCATGAAGGTGCAGTAGAAGGACAAAGATAAGCCAACAATTCTAATGGGATATGCCATTTGCCAGTCAATTTGTTTAAGAGCGTGCTTACAAAGTTTGTCTAGGTTTTCTTGATTCTTCTTAATTGGAAGGTCCTTCAAGTTTAACAACCAATCGCCAGTGTTAGGAAGGGTGTGAGTCCCATCTCTTAGGAATTCATTAACAACAATAAGTGATTCTTTAATTTCATCATCCATAGTCTGGGAGGCATTGTATTGTTCAGGTAAATTAGTAGACATAATGTAGATGTGGACTTTATCTTATTATGGAAAAAAAGGAGTATAGTGGCACTGTTCGATCTAGCTGTTCTGTTCTGTTCTGTTTTTAGCTGTCTTAATAGTTGTAGCTCAGACGATTTTCGCACGAATAGGAAATTCTCGAATTTGAGCGGGTCTGGAGATTATCACTTACTGTAATTAGTTAAGAAGAATTTTCAGTTCCTTCCAAATATGGTAGTACTTTGCACTTTTGTGAGTAATTAGCATACATTAAATTCAATTCAGATCAGATCATTTTAGAGCTTCCCGACTGAGCCCATTTACTCAAAACAGAGCAGCTTCCTTTTTAGGTCATAATTCAAATGATGTCGTCGAATACTGTTCATCATATTATTCATACTGTATAACCACAATCAATTAAAATCAAGGTTTAAATTTGGAATATAAAGGCTTCACCCCAATCAAATATAAATCCGTTCAGATGCCTATAAGCATCAATCAGTTGCTGATTTATATTTTATAATCTTCCAAGAAACAGTTCCATTAAGGATTTCTTTAACTCATTCACAAGCAAAGTGATATTAAATTTAAACTTCACTGTACCAAAACTCATTAATTATAAAGTTGGTTCTCATTACAGTTTATTATAAATACGTTGTTTCAGTTGTTGTTCAGTAAATCCTGGAGTATAATTGATTTTTCCATTAAAGTTTTACATGACTTCTGAATCTCAGTCTTAATTCTCCTCTATCAACTTTAAAAATACTTCGATTTTAAGGGCTAATAATAAATCTTCTGTGCCTGCTATTTTAATTTCTGATTTTGGTTCAATTTCTAAAAAATAAATCAATTTATCGTCATTCCCAAGTCCTCAACAAAACTGGAGTTTATTAACTGGAGATGTTAGTCAATTCTACCTTTTCAAATTTATAAATTTAAGCAGCAGATTAGCAAGTAATAAGTTGTGTGATTTTAGAAGTGCCACTAAAACTGAATCAGTTACAATAATGTATTTTTTGGTAAAGCAGCATTCCCAATTTGCAAGAAAACACGATCTTCTTCATTTACTGGATTATAACAAATTGCTTACGATTAGAAATTTCAATTAATTTCAGTTACTGAATAACCTCAGCTGCAATTTCATCAGATACAGGTTGAACTGATGTACAGTTAATTAACGTTAACTTCCAAGTTACAATCTCAAGCAACTACAGTTTAATGAAAGATGTGCAATTAATTATAGTGCTGACTTGCGATTCAATCATTTTGAAACTGATTGAATGTTATATTCTTACTTCAAGATTCCTTTTGATATTGTCACATTATTTTATTTTTACTTTGCTATCACTTTATCTTATCTTTATTTTTATATGATTTTATGATTTTTTAAGGTATATCACTCTTAGACATACATAGTCTTATATAATAGCCATTTCAAAACAGTAATTAGGGATCGAATAGCTATCAATTTGGATCCTAATATGAAGAACAGGCCACGCCTGGAAGGTTATTAAGCTCTTAAAGGATGTAAAGCATATTTACGTAGTATTAAACAATAATTTCAGATAAATACCTAATTGTACTACTGTATTCATGATAAAAGATGGATAAAATAAAAACTCTATACACAGTTCATTAAATATGTCAAATAGTCGTCTTAAGTTACAAAAATTTGAAATTGTTGATAACCCTTTAAGAAATAAAATAATAAAATTAATGCCAGGTAAATTCCGTCAAGTTCTGATTAATCCTACAACGGTTTATAGATATGTTGATATTGATTATTCCTTTGATTATTATAAAGTTGTGGCCCAAATATTTGTTGATAATGAAACTGCTTATGATGCACTTTCTGTCTGTAATATAATACAAATAAGAGGTACGATAAGTCTTGTAAAGATGTAGATGACAGGAGAAAAGTCTATTCTAAGAAAAGATAACTCAAGGATCAGGAAGGACCCGAGTTAGGAAGGATCCCAAGGAAGAGATGGAGTTCCAAGGTACCAAAGAGGTAACTATAAAGATATATAGCAAGAGAAGAGGAAGAACTTGACTACCCTTCAAGAAGAAGAAGTAGTATGAAAATGAGAATAAAAAGAGGAAATAATGAGGTTTAAATAGGAAATAAGATGAGAGGCGGGTTATCGACAAAGCCCAGTCGACAACAATCTAGTAGACAAGGATGCTCAGTAGACAAGGTAGTTC
>JAJLZM010000001.1:0-89162 GCA_030572235.1 Ambrosiozyma kamigamensis | reverse complement strand
GTCCATTAATTTGGATTCATACTCCTAGAGATACTCCAAAAGAAGTATCCTTTAATGAACAAGATGTAATTGTTGTTAAAGATTCTGAACCCTATGTTTACCCTGATGTTATTACTCGTGATCTTTTCTTCTCTTCAACAGAATTCACATTTGTTGGCTATAGACGTGATTTTGGTTTTAATTAACTTAAAAGTTAATTATTATCACCGATCTTAATCATAGATATATTGACACTTTTATTTTATATTTTACAAAAAACCAGAATTCATTCAAATGATTAAAAAGATTAAAGCAAAGTCATAACTAAAATAAATAAAATTCATAAAAAACATATATCATAAACGTTAAGTAATAAATATATCATAAAATCATAAAATCATAAAAATAAATATTATTATAATATCAGCGTGCACTCAAAACAGTGTCAACTTGATTCAAGATTCCACATCTTCTAATATTTTGAGTAATTAACCTTAAATATAATTCAGAAAAAGGTTTAGGGGTATCTTCACAATCAATTTTAAAAGTATTTAAAGTAAATGGGACGTCAACCAATTTGATTTGAATCTTTTCTGACGAATCTTTATCTTCTTTCAGCATACTTGTAATGGTTCTCCAAGGAAATGTGATATATAACTTTCTTAATTCTGTAGATTGAATTAAACCCAAATCTAAGTGGCCAACCTTTGTAATAACTTTCAAGATAATAAGTGATTTAAAATTTTGTATAGCTGTTCTGATTAGATTACCTGCATTTTCATTGTCTGATATTCTAATGGTCATTTCTCTAAATTTATGCCCCATTTTGATATCAGAAAGTTCATGTATCCAAACATCTTGATAGCAGTGTTCCACACTAAGAGGTAACCTATTTAATGAAATATCATTATCTTGATCAATTCTAACATGCTGAAGTGCTTTCAGAGAGTTGAAACCAATTTCATGGAGATATGGCATCATTTTAAGAGATGTAACAGACTGAGGTAATTCATTAACAAATCTCTGTAAATTTTCTAAATCTTGGTTAGCATCACAATCATATATGTTAACTCTTTCAAGGTTTAGTGGGTTTCTATTAACTTGAAAACGAAGTTTAGGAAAACTTTTAATTGGGCCAATTTCTAAATCAGACAATTTCCATGGTATTGTAAGTTCATTTAAAGGTGTTTCGTCAGGTATGCCATGAATAACTATTTCAAGTAATGAATCAGGTAAATTGTTTGCTACGTCTTGTGAAATTGAACTATTAGTTAAACTTAACTTCTTCAAATTAGGATATCCATCCAATGTGAAATCAATATAATTTCCAGTTTTGAAAAAATGTATATCCCTTAATCCACTATGATGAAGTCTAAATTCAACTTTTTCTGAATCTTTCTTGATATCATTACAATAAAGGGATAATGACTTCAAATTTGGTAAAAACTCAATCCAATGAAAGTTATCATTTCCTGAAATAGATGGAGTAATGACTAAAAATCTAATAGTATTTCTGATTGGGTTCAAACTACGAACTAAACGAGAAATTTCAGAACCTTTAATAGTAGAACCAATGGATGAAAAATCTAGAGACAGCTTGAGTTCGGAATTTGGACATGAATCATTAAACAAATGAACAAAATTTAGTAAGTTTTTTACAGCTTCAGGTTCAATATCAACAATATCAAAAACTTTCAGATCTTTCAAACATCTAGGAAATGAATCTAATATTTTATTCACATTATCAGGTATATCAGTTTGATGAACGAGATTAATATGTTCTAAACAAGGTAAATATTCTTCCAGATTTGAAGTAAAACTTTTAATATCTAAAGCATGTAATTTTTTCAGTTTCAAATTTCCAAGTTTTTTAGCATAATTGAGGGCACCACTTGTTGTAGAACGGAATTCAATAACATCAAGCCATTGGAAAAATTCTTTAAATAAAGTATTATTATCTAAGAAGTCTAAAACTTCAGTATTCAAAGATAAATTTTTAATTCTAATTTTTTGCTCCGAAATGAATAAAGCAAATTTCTTGAATTCTTCTGAATCAATTGGTAACATTTCTTTGTCAATTCCTGATCTATTAACATATAATAAGCAAAATTCTGGTTCTTCATCATCCATATTCATCCAAGAAGCAGGTAAATCCATTCTGTAAATAGCTAATTCTAAATCCTTGAATACAGTTTTGATACAATAATCCAAAGTAGCATTATAACCAGTTAACCCAATCAATGTTTTTAAATTAAATAAAGTTGATAATGAAAGATGCCAAATCTTATATAGAAGTTCCAGTGGTAAACCTTTTAATAAAACGTGAAACAAAATGTCAGTTCTTGACCTAGGAAAAGGGTTTAGAAGAGAGGCAGGCCCACTCATGATAAAATGGGTGACGATAGTACTCTGTGGCATTCAGAGTTGTACCAGGATAACGAGTATGTTCTGTTCTGACTGGCAGACTGGCTTAAATACTGTGATAACAAAAGAGTTGAACTGACTGCGAAAACTGATGATGTAATCGCTCGTACAAGTCACAACAAACACACAAACACAGTGTATTTAAGAATGTGGGGATGGGTCTATATTAGTGAAAAAAGACAACAAGCTAGAACTAAATGAAATAGATACATATAACAAAAAAAACATTAATTAATTGCACACAAAAATATTATTAAAATATTAAAATATTAACAAATCATTCATCGTCGTCTAGAACCTCTAACAACACAGATGCATTTCTTAGTCCTGATTCTTCAATACTTTTATCAAATTGATCAGCTAGGTTAGTTCTTTGCATGGTCAATGTAAATGTCTTATCTCCAATCGATTCTTTGAAGTGGAATTTCACAAATTGATATAACTTTAACACAGAATCATTTAAAGCAAACTTCTTAACAACTCTTTTACCATCAATACCTGATCTAATCTGTATTCTTGTAGTCAATTTAGGTTCAATTGTTGGGTCAGGATGATCTATTGGAACTATAGCTGTTATTTTCTCTGCATAAGTCAGCTCTTTTGGTGCCGCTGGCTCTTCATCCTCTTCGTCTTCTTCGGCATCCTCAAATTCTAATTCTTCTTCCTCTTCATCATCATCGTCATTCAAATCAATTGGATCTTGTTCAGAACCACCAGCAATATCTTTGATTATAACAACGTCATCACCATCATTTGAATGTGTACCTAATGATTGTTTTAAAGCTAAATCTAACTGTTGTTCTTCAGTTAATGCATCGACATTAACTTTTTGTTGATGTCTAACAATTGGATTCATTTTACCTTTGTCTAAAGAAAATCTATCCATAAAATCAACAACTTGTTCAATCCATTTATGAATATCTGGATTAGTAGACCACAGTTTTAATCTTTCACCAGTCATTGAATCTAATATAGCAATATGAGGATATTCAGTAAAAGGATATAAATTAGCATACATTTGTCCACTTGGTGAATCATGTTGATATTGTAAAAAAACAAAATTCTCTCTAACTATTTCTTTAATTTGATTAGAAGACCAAAAATCTCTATTTAAACATTGACATCTAAAATCAGTAACATCTTGTATATTAATTAAAATCCACTTCTTTTCACCTCTAGCTTTAACTTTTGCACTTTCCAAATCTAATTTTTCTATTAAATCAAATGGTGGTCTAAATATATTAGCTAATCTCCTCTGAGCTGCAGTTCTAGCGTTAGCTTCAGGATTTCTTCTTCTTCTTCTATTATTATTTGATGACCCTAGTTCAACAACCTCTCCATTTTCATCCATAATTTCATAATCATCGTCACTGATTTCTTCAATTTCATCATCATCATCGTCATCAACAAAATCATTAGTTTCAGTTTGATTAAAAATACTTCCTTGAACTTGACCAAACATACCTTGTTCAGGAGTATATCCTGGAACCATATAAGGATAATCTATTAATTGATCATGCATTGGCTCTATTGGTCTACGAACTTCTTCTTCAGCTTGATTGGTTTGTTGTTGATACATTTCTTGTTGTAATCTTTGAGCCATTGCAGCATCATCTTCATCGTCTAAAGTTGAAGCAATATTAGCAGCAGCAATATCGTCATTATTATTTGTTCTAGTATTAGTTGACTGACCTAATTCAGCACCATGTTCAAAGAATAAAGTAACAGCAGCATCTAAATCACCACCACTTATTTCTAAGAAGTTAGTTGCCACTTGAGGGTCTTCAATTGAAGTGATCTCCATAAACATAGAAACCATTCCATCCATTTTGAAAGTATATTATGATTTATCTAGTGTGACAGTGTAGGATGGTTGATGATTGTAAACTGAAGTAGTTGTCTGTGAAGGCAAATAGATGGAAAGAAGTGTTTGTTTTGGTTTCAACTTTCAACTTGAAAAAACAAGAAGCGCACTTACTCAAGTTACTGATCATACTAAAAACATACTAAAAACATACTAAAAACATACATAGAAATTGATAGAATGCAATATGGTACTTTTAAAATAAATGAAATATACATCTAAAGCAAATATACAATACAATAAAAATTTTGAAATGTCTAATAAGGTTCGCCAATAACATATAAACAAAAGAGTTAAATTTCATTTATACTATCCTTTAAATCTTCTTTGTCTTTATCTTTATCTTCTTTGGAAATCACTTCTAATTTATCACTTTCCTGTTGATTATCTTCAAAAGAACTGACTAAATCAGCTAAAGCAAATAATGATTCATTACTGTCTTTAAATTGTTCATTTAATTTATCAACATTTTGAATTTTTCTATAATCAGTTTTATTAAAATGTAGTGATTGTTTAAAATTTTTATCATCTAATGATGATAATTTAATGAATTCATCTTGACTCTTAGGTATTGGAAATCCTAAACTATTATAATATTCTAAATTTAATTGATCTAAATCATTTAAAATTTGATCTTTTATAGCTTCTCTATTTTCTAATATTGATCTTTTTAATTGTAATTCAATTATCGTAACATTATTCAAAGTATCATTTTCAATTAAATCTAATTCATATTTTGCTCTTTTTTTCAATGATTCCATTATATTTAATTTTGAATTAATTTGTTCTTTAAAAAATGAATTAAAAATTGGTAAATTTAAAAAATTTGGATCTTTAGATCTATCAATTATATCTTTTGTAATCAAATTTTCAAATGGATTTTTATTATTATTTTTGTTTTTTGAAGATTTTCTAGTATTTAAAATTAATAATTTTCTTTGTTTTATATTTTCTCTTGCATTATCAATTTTCCTTTTATAATTAGAATAATCTGTTTTATTTTTATCTATCGTTAAATCAATCAAGTCGATTAATTCATCTATTCTAATTGTTGTTGAATCAGCAAAATCTTTTGATAATTTAGTATATTCACTACTTAATAATTTTTGATAACTTTCTAAATCTTCAGGCGTTCGTAAGAAATCAAGTTCATCTAAGTCTGTTATCTTTTCATTTTCAAGTTCATGAGATTCATTCTCTGTTATGGTAGGAGTAGAACTATTTTCGGTATATGCAGTAAAAACAGATTCTTCTGATTTGATTGGAACTTGAGTTGAAGGTGAGGGTGGAGTTGGAGTCTGGGTATTGGGTCCGGTAAGTATGCTATTTAATAGATTTGAAGTAACTAATGAAGTTAACTTTAAAGGTAAATCCTTTTCCAGAAGGGAATCCACAAATGATTTATTAATATAATCTTCATTTGAATTTAATTTTATATTATTGTTTGTAGTTTCATCTTCATCATCTTCATCTTCATCTTCATCATTTTCATCAGATTCTATTAAACTGTCTTGAGTAACATCATTTTCACTACCAGTATCTAATTCAGAATCAGTTACTTCATGTTCAGTTGATGTATCAGTTAATTCTAAGGTTTCATTTGAAGAACCTTTACGAGAAGATTTTTTTTTAAGAAATTTACCATCTGGACCTCTAGCATTTAATGAAAAACGTCTCTTTTTGGAGTTTTTGGAGGATGAAGAACGTTTACTTGGATTATTATCTCTTTCTCTACCTCTTGAACGAGTTGACATAGAATTCGAAGTAGAAAGTGATTTTGAATCATTAGTCGATCCAGTTGATTTATCTGAATTTTTATTGGTACTTACCCCAGTTGAAGAAAGAGAAGATTTATTATGGTCATTATTGTCAATATGTATTGTTTTCGGTCCCATGGGTGTAGCCCAATCTCTAAGTGGAGGAGCTCTTTTATTTTCATTATAATCTATGGGTTGTCGATCTCTAAAACTTCTTTTTGAATGTAATAATTCATCTTCTTTAACTTCAAATTTATCAGCATCAGACATATGTAACTCACCTAATAATCTTTTTTTCCATCTTTCTTGTTTTTCTTGTTTTTCATGATTCTTTGGTTCATCCTCAGGTTTTATGATTGCTTCTTGATCAGTATTATTATTATGATTAATGCTGTTTGTTTCTGGTATAGAAGATGAAGATGGAGCAGGTACACTAGAACCTAGATTTAATTTTATTCTTTTAGTTTTAGAGTGTGTTGTTGTATGATCAGGTTGGCCGTTATCTTCATTTGAGTTTTTAGAATGAGTAAAAGATGGAGCAGGATGATTCTGAGTGGGCAAGTTGGTTGAGAAAGCGTTGGAAAGGATGGAATCGTCAGCTTCCGAGCTTGTGCTGGTGCTGTTGTTCAAGCCAGAGTCCATGATGGCTGGATCCAGAGGGAGAGAGTGTAGGGAGGGAAGAGAAGCAGGAAAGCAGGAAAGCACACCCAAAACACTGCTGCCACCATAACGGTTTTCAAAACAGTGCGACGAGTGCCAAACGGACAGCTTATAAGAACAACTCTTCTCCAGCACACTGCACCATGGCCATCAAGTACTTGATATTGCTTTCCAGACAGGGAAAGGTCAGACTCTCCAAGTGGTATGTCACCCTTAGCCAGAAGGAAAAACAGAGAATAGTCAGGGAAATAGTGGCGATGATTCCTCTAAGAAAACCTAGAATGTGCAATGTCATAGAACATAAGGACTCAAAAGTGATATACAGAAGATATGCTTCTCTATTCTTCATTGCTGCCATCGAGAACGATGATAATGAATTAATAACATTGGACATTATTCAAAGATACGTTGAAATTATGGATAAAGTTTACGGTAACGTGTGTGAATTGGATATCATTTTTAATTTCCAAACAGCATATCATGTGTTGGATGAACTAATCATTGATGGGGTTATTCAAGAAAGTTCCTTATCTGAAGTTTTAAAAAGAGTTGCCCAACAGGATCAATTAGAACAAGAAGAAAATTTAAAACCGTAAGTATTACATTTGATTTTACTAATATTAATACCATTTAATGTTTACACTTTATTATTATTATCTAAACAGACTTGACTAACCAATGTGAAATTTCATTTGCTTCTACTTATATTTGATTGAATTAGTTTCCTATAATCTTTGTGTTTGCGCAAAGAACTAAGAAACAATTGAATTAATTATAAACAGTTGCATTGAGTTACACCCGATTAATATAGCGGTTCCAGCAGTAACAGAAACTTTGCCTGATACATCCACTGTATCTCTCTTCCTCTCTTCTTCTCTTCTCTTCTTTATAACACTTTGTAACATAAACACGTTAATAACACGCTAGTCCACCAGGTGCACGGAAGGGTTGCGAGCACTTTCCGCGCGCCCGTCCAATGAAAACGGCCCAAGATTTCTTCAACTCTTAAACACTCTGTACAACAATTCACTACAATCCTACCTCAAATCTTGCTCCTTTACACAGACATACGCAATGTTAGCTTCAAGATTAGCCCTAAGAGGTATGTCCACTTCTGCTTCTATCACAATGCTCATTTATCCTGTTGAAATACAATTTCTAGTCATAAAGTTATTATCTTCAAAGTTATCACCGGTATATTCAATTTGAATTGATTTAATTCATTTATATTCAAATAATTTATTATCATACATGTTCTTTATTATGTTATTTTAGGATTCTTTTATTCATATCAATCCCATTTCATCACTTTATCAATTGACTGATTTAAGTCGTGTTCTAATTTAAACATTAAACAAAGTGTTTTACTCCTCACTATGTAAGATATTGAATTGTGATCATGGAATCAAACAACCTTTTCACTGTTATGAGTTCTGTTTATTATACCTATTATATTTCCAATTGTTAAATTCATCTGTGTTTATTGAACCTTTTTATCAAATATTAAATATATCTTTTATCAAATATTAAATATATCAAGAAATAAAAAAGATTGAAGTTTATTTTATTTTATTCAATAACTAGAATTATATAATTATCAGGATAACAGTCAAATATATTGGAAATCTATTCACCCAGGAATGCATTATACTAACTAAATTGTTTAAATTCTATTATAGCTGCTAGACCAGTCGGTATTAGATCTTTAGCCCCAATCGGCTTAAGAACTTTATCTACTCAAACTCCAACTGACCCAAAGGCTAAAGCTACTTCAATTATTGATGCTTTACCAGGTAATTCTTTCTTATCTAAGACTGGTATCTTAGCTACTACAACTGCTGGTTTCGTTTATGCGATCTCTAATGGATTATATGTTGTTAACGATGAAACTATTTTATTAGTTACTTTCGCTGGTTTCTTAGGTTTAATTGCTAAAGTTATTGCCCCATTATACGGTGAATTTGCAAGAGATAGAATTTCACATGTTACCAAATTATTAAATGAAGCTAGAGCTGGTCATGTTTCTGCTGTTAAAGAAAGAATTGATCAAGTTGCTTCATTAAAAGATGTTGTTTCAACAACTAAAGCTTTATTTGAATTATCAAAAGAAACCGCTGCTTTAGAAGCTGAATCTTTTGAATTAAAACAAAAAGTTGGTGTTGCCACAGAAGCTAAATCTGTTTTAGATTCTTGGGTTAGATATGAAGCTCAAGTTAGACAATTAGAACAAGAACAATTAGCTACAACTGTTATCGTCAATGTTCAAAAAGAATTAAAAGATTCTAAATTCCAAGACAAAGTTTTAGCTCAATCTGTTGAAGACGTTGAAAAATTATTTGCTAAAGAAAAATAAATATAAGTTAAGCCAATTAATGACTTATTTATTATTATTTCAATTTAACAAACAATTATAAAAAAAGCTTATACACATATTATTATTTTGTTATGAAAAATTTCACATCCGATTCAAGTAAGGTTTACATATCTTTTTTTTATGTTTTAGAATTTACTCATATTTTTGTTATCATATAAATGTCTTATGAAAGAAATCATTAAATTAATTATACTTGTAACCGTAGTTTCGATCGCACATAACTGTTGATTGATTTAGTCTTATGTAGTCTGATTAGAGCTGTGAAGACTCTAAACTTCTAAAGAGTAGGTGAGATTTATTTCAGAGAATCGAAATCAAAAAATCAAAAATCCGCAAATTCAAAACATCTTTCTAAACAACAATCACTTCAAGCCTAGAAATTTAATACCAAATATATTAAGAACTACTATAAGAAAAATTAATGCATAGGAATGTCTAAACAAGAAAACAATAAAAATCAGCAGCAGCATCAACAGCAACAGCCTCCAATGCAAACTCATAGATTCCCACAACAATTGTCATTTCAAGACCTGCCATTAGGATCATTAGAAAAATTAAGACCAAGATTAACTCAATTAACACATTCACTTCGAACATTTAATGATACATTCATATCAACTCCAATACCACAACAAAATAGTTCATCAACAAGTATAAGTATACCAAATTATAATAATTTACAAAATCAATTTAATGTTATATTATCACAATTAACTTCATTAGTTGAAACATTGGATTTAAATAAGGAATTATTACAAACTACTAATGCTTTTCCAAATTATGAATTTAATACTACACAATTTGAAGGTTTATTAACTACATTACTGAGAAAAAAACATTTACCTGAAGTTGATGAATGGCTTGAAGAATCAGCAAAAGAAACAGAATTAACAATTAATAATTTAGAAGAATTAGAAAAATTAAAACAAAAATTAATTAATCAAGATGATGAATTTTCACAATTTTGTTTTGAAAGAACTACAGAGAACTTATCTGAATTTATATTTGGTGGTTATTTAACTAAAGAAGAAATTGATAATGATACTAAAATTGAAGAATTTGGTAATAATAATGTTAAATCTGATAAAACTAATAGTTCTTCTCCTGAACCTATATTTAATCATTTTCAACGTAGAGCTGATATCTATAGATTTATTAATCAAGGAATGGATGCTAATATTGATGAAGTTAATCAATCAATGAAGGCTTGAATTTAGTTCTTGTACAGATTTATATAATTGCTTAAATTATAATCTAATTAAATTAAAAAGTGAACAATACAAAATTCACAAAAGTAGTAGTAATATAAAAGATGTGTGTTGTGTAGATAATGGTACGTACACCAATAAATAAGTTAAGAAAGAATCTATAAAAAGAGCAAAGAAAAGACAGGATTCGAACTAATATATATCTCTCAGTATTCATTTATATAAACAAGGTCTAAAAAATGGAAATTATATACAAGTATAATACACGAGCAAAATTAAGCAGATTGATGGATCCTAAACTGTGATCCACTAAAACAGTAAATGAATAATGAGATAAATATGATGACAAAAAAAATAAATAAAATAAAGCAAAATGCAACCCAAATAATATCAGTAACTACATGAATGGTTATAGATTTGACAAAAATTTAGTGAATAACTCCCATGTACCAAACATAATCATACTATTTGGAACAGTTCTCATTAAATGAGGAGTTAGACCACCATACATTGAGGCAAATCCTTCTTCTTTAATAACCAATCTAAAACATTGAATTAATCCAGTATATTTAGGTTTACCATCAACTGAAGTTGGTGCTTGTCTTAATCTTGTTCTAACAACTTCATGAGGGTAAGTAATTAAGGATGCAATAAGTTTAGCAAAACCTGCTGCACCTGATCTAGCAAACCAATCCATAAATGTATCAACATTTGTATGATTTTTATTTAATTTATTAATTGCATCTCTTCTTTTATTAATTTGTGATTTCATTTGTTCATATAAAATCCATTGTATTGTTGATTCTGCTGAACCTAAATATGAAGCTGATAAACCTTTATATAATGCAAAAAATCCTTCATGTTTCACAATCTTTAGTATACAGTCGATAGAATTTTTATATTGTTTAGTGGTAGCTCTATCTAATTGCAATCTTGTTTTAACTAGCCAAATTGGATTGGTGGCAGTTGAAGTGGTAACTCCAGCACAGATACCAGCCATTAAATGAACAATTGAACTTTCCTGGCCTTGAAAGTAACTAGAATTGGTAATCTTGTCCTTTGTATAACCATAAGTGAAAAAATTAATTGATCTAGCAGGAATAACACCAACTAAGTTTGGTCCCAATCCTTTGAATAGGGCTCTTGGACCTTCAACTGTATAAACATTTTTTAAAATAGAACATGTTTCTTTGAAGTGGATTGCAACACCATGGAAAGGATTATGAGTACCACGTTGAACTGTTGATTTATAAGCTTCTCTATAAACACTTGATTGTAATCTAGTCTTAACAACATCAAATGGTGATGTAAAAACAGCACCACACATTCCACCTAATCCACCTGAAACAAAATGGACCCAAGGTTGCACTTTTTTTTCATTTGCTTCAAGTTTCAGTATTTGTTTCTCCTCTATTGGAATAGTTGATGTTTCTTTTATAGTTGATGATTTCTCATCACTAGCTAAATAAGGAAGTGATTGATTTATTTCATTTTCAAGTCTTCTAAAATCTTCTCTCTGTATCTTCTGCATAGTTGAGATCTATAAATATAATGTGATGGTATATATTAGCAGATGTTTTAAGGGACGTTAGAAATTATAGGATTATTATACACGTTAAAGGAATATATTGGAATATTTTGAAAAGAAAATTTTAAAATTTTCTAAACGGGGAAACTATTGAAAAGTTTCTCCGAAAATGTGATTCCTACACTTAACAAATTTAACAAATTTTACTATGTTTAAGCTTGAACAGTTGAACTGACCTGTAAAATACTTGATTTAATCGGTAATGCTTCTACGGATTGAAATTACTAAATCCTTTTATTAATATTATTCCTTTTTTAAAAAAGAGGGGGGATTGTATTAAAATATAAACATATTAGCCGACTCTCCAATAAAATGCAACAACCAGATAATACAAAGCAAAATAGTAGATGATTGATAACACAATTAAATGAAGGTTTCGTAAGCAGCTGGAGCTAAGGTAGTTGGAGTACCAGTAACAACTCTAGCACCTCTTGGACCAACAGGTTGTCTCTTTAATTGAACTGATTCACCAGAAGCTTTAGCAGCAGCCTTCTTAGCAGCATTATCTTTAACTCTGTCTAAAAATTCTTGTCTACATTTGGAATGTTTGATATGTTCAACCTTTAAGTTAACTCTTTTTTCAATGTATCTGGTACCAACAACTTTGTTGATGATGACACCAACAGCAGTCTTGGTAACATTGTAGATAATACCAGTCTTACCGTGGTAGAATTTATGTGGCATACCTTTTTGGATAGAACCATTAGCTCTGATATCAACAATATCACCAACTTTATAGGTCTTTAAGTAGACAGATAATGGAATGGCACCATGTTTCTTGTAGTCACGACTGAAAGCGTAACGAGTTCTAGATCTTAAACCATGACTATAATATTGAAATAATAATTAGAATTATTATAATAAAATGTTAGTATACTTGAAATTATTAATCAAAAAAACACTGAAAATAGTTGTTTCAGGAGCTAATTTTAAAATTGAATTGAGGTTGAAAAAAACGTAAAACGAAATTGAAGAACTTGATATTTATTTTAATGAAGCTAAAAATCAATGAATAAATGTCCTTTGGAATTAGAACTGAGTTTGATTAAAATTGACTTTTAAAATTTTGAAATAGAATCCTGAAAATTATGCACTTTCAATATTTAAACTAGTTACTTGCTCAAATTGTGGTTTAGCAATAATTGTAACGAAAATTATGATTGCATTTATCAATAAGACTGAGTATTATCGATCTATCTAGTCTTTTTCAATTGTAAGTGAACTTGATCTTATAAAACTTTTAAAGATTATAATACAGTTGTACTAATCGAGTGAAATGAACTAATAAACACTTGGATCTTAATAGCTTTCCAATGTATCAAGGAATGCAATAATATGGACATTTCAAATGTATTGACTCTCTAGTAATATATATTCATATCAACTTTTCATAACGTTTTCAATTTGTTTTGATCATTCAATATTAACTATGGGAACAGCAACTTGAACTTGGACAGTAGCTTTAAAAAAGGTTAACATACCTTTTACCCATCTTGAAAAAATATGTTTATTTGTATAAAACTAATAGGTTAACTATGGTCTACTAACCTTCAACTTCGAGTTCACTCATTAAAAAAAACCACAGAGTTGAAAATTTAAAAATTCGCACAAAGTGCGGCTCATTCTAGTTTGTTAGAGGTGTGAGGGTGGACGCAAACTTTTACTGGAAGTGCGGTCACAAAACTGTGCCACATTATGCTGTGCCATATTGTGCTATTTCTTGCCGGTTCTATTACCGGGCTATTTTCAAAGTTACAATTTTCAATTTTCTGGAATAACAGCTAAGTTTGTAAGAGTGGGTATAAAAAGTATTTAGAGTACCTCAAGCTACCGTACTTATATTTTCTATAGAATGTTAGGAATGAATCATGGATCATGAATCGTAATGAAAATAGTACAAAATAGAGTTCTACATTTCTTATTTCTTTACAGTATCTTTTCAAACTTTTTGATCACAATTCTGAAATATACATAGGTCTAACTTTTAATTATGCTTCTATATAGAAAACTATTAAAGTAAAGTAAATCCAATATAGTTATAATTAAAATACCCAAGTATATAAAAGCAAAGCAAAAAAAAAGAGAATTGAAAAAATCGAGTACAATAATGATATGATAAATACCAATTTATAGTAGTAGAAAAAAATCTTATAATTAGTTAAAATATAATTAATTAGCAAACTAACTACAAGAAAGGGTTAGAATAGAAGATAAAATAAACATGAAAAGATAAAATAAAGTAAAAATAAAATATCAAATCAACACATTTATTCGTCATCTTCTTCTTCTTCAGCAGCATCACCACCAGAAGCTTGAGATCTTCTCTTAACTCTACCGGCTCTACCACCACCGTATGGAGAAGTTGGAGCAAAGTCAATGTGTTTTTGAGAATCTAATCTGACCATGAATGATGGAATAGAAACAATTTGTTTACCAACAGCAATATGTCTTTGGGTAATTAAGATTCTAGCATGATGAACAGATTTAGCTAAACCTAATTTGAAAACTTGAGTTTGTAATCTTCTTTCTAAGAAATCTTCAATCTTTAAAGATAAAACATAATCTAATTTCATTTTATCTTCTGGTAAGATACCAACTCTAACTAATCTTCTAATTAAAGCATTACCTTCGAATAATCTCTTTGGATCTTTTTCATCTCTAGTTAATAAATCTCTAGCAGCTCTTCTAATTTTAGATAATTGGAAACCAATTCTGTAAATTTCATGCTTGTTCTTTAAACCGTATTCACCAGCTAATTTTAATTCAGCATCTAATCTGGCTAATTCATAAGGTCTCTTTGGGACAGATGAAGTCTTTGAGTAAGTTCTTGGGGCTCCTAATTTAAAGTAATACTAATGTTAGCATATGATTCAAAAGGTATTGAAAACATGCTCAATAATAAAAAATACAAGCTTTACAATTATAATTACAATGCAAATACTAACTTACAAATGACTCGAGAACTAAATATGAAAGGAAAAGAAATCCAACTAGTAACAGGATAAACAGGGAAGGGAGTAACCCTTCAAGTAAATCCACACAGACAGCAAGCATGAAGCAATGCTATATAATAACTAAAAGACAATAGTTATATATAAACTAAATGAATAGATTATAAATAGTTGTTTTATTGCAGACTGAAGTGTCGGGTGTTCAGAAAGCAAAGGTGATTTCTTTTAAAATCATAGTTAATCATCAAAGCTAATTGTAAATTAAAATACTGCAATGCAAATATTGTAAAGCTGTAATTCAATTAAAGAGCTGATGTGAGGACCCGAATAAGCCTCTGTTAAATCATCAAACATTCACAATGAAATCAGAACTATCAGTAAACTAACAGCTGATAAAACTATGAAGGGATGAAATAACTGTTGTGAAAATAAGATATAACATACTTGGCATGTTGAGATTTTGATGAAACTTAGTTAAAGAGAAAGGAATATGAAAGGTGGTTGATGTTGATGTGAAAAATTAAGGGCAAGATTAAATAATGATGGTTGAGAATTTCAAATTACGGCTGTGTAACGAGGGTATCACAACCCTCGCAGAGTGCACGTGATGAGGACGCTACAAGTATCTCCTTAATTATCAAACAATTATATCTATTTGTTTTATCGAAGTAGAAACCGTTAATTAATGTAAAAACAATAAACTATAAACAATCAAAAATCAAGATAAAAATAAAATCAAAAACCCATATACAGTATGTTCATGAGATCATTGAGATCAATAAGATGACAAACTAAGCAAACAGTTGGAATTATATAATAATTAAGAAAAAGGAATAATAATTAAGGTGTGTAAACAGTGTAATGTTTTGTTCTGAAGATGTCTGTATGTGTAATCAACTAGACTGGTAGCAGATTCTTGTGAAATAAGTACTTTTTTGAAAAAAAACGTAAAACCAGGATAAATAGAATTCTATAGCCATATAAGATAGAATCATAAAATAATGAAATGCAATAAGTTATCTAGATAAATATTATTTTTTTATTTTTGGATGATAAAACAGGATAAATTTAATTATCATCATCTGTTCTTTGTCTCTTTCTACTTTGATGTTCTTCTTCAGCTTCAGCAACAGCGGCAGTAACAGGAACTTCAACTTCCAAGTTATTCACATTTGCATGGAAATTCTTAATAATTGAATCAACATCATCGATATTCAAAGGTCTAATATCACCCATTTGTTTAATTTTATTAGTAACTTCTTTAACTTGATCATCAGATAATGATAAATTCAATTGTTCAACTCTTGATTTGATAGCATTCCAACCAGTTAATCTATTGGCAAAATGAATATATCTAGTTAAACCAAAATCAGTTGGATTTAAGATTTCATAAGTAGATGGATTAGCTAAAATTGCTTTAGCGTGTATACCAGCTTTATGGGTAAATGCACAGAAACCAGTAATTGGATTATTAAATGGAATATTAACAGAAACAATATCAGCAACCAAGTTTTCTATTTCTCTAATTTTGTGTAAGTTATATTTAGATTTAACATATTCAGGGGCAGCAACAACCATTCTAGCCATGAAACCACCTAAAGAAACAATACCATTTCTTTCACCAATACCTAAAACACAAGTATCAATATATTTAGCACCAGCTTCTAAAGCAGTATAAGCATTTGCAATAGCACATCCAGTATCATTATGGAAATGTGTTTCAATATCACAAGAAACAACTGATTTAACGGTTCTAATTAATTCATAAACTTGTCTTGGATTTGCACCACCAACAGTATCAGCAATACCAATTCTATGCACTCCTAATTTATCAACAGTAGTATATATATTCAATAAATCAACAATATCAGATCTAAAAGAATCTTCAGTGGAGAATCTAACTTCTAAATTAAATTGTTTAACATATTCAATGACTTCAATTGCGGATTTAGTAATATAAGACATATCTTTACCATGAGAATGTTGTCTT
Organism: Ambrosiozyma kamigamensis; assembly: GCA_030572235.1. NCBI lineage: Eukaryota > Fungi > Ascomycota > Pichiomycetes > Pichiales > Pichiaceae > Ambrosiozyma > Ambrosiozyma kamigamensis. The sequence continues at coordinate 72,367 of JAJLZM010000001.1, read as the reverse complement.
AAGAAGTTTGAAGTACCAATGAAAATATTAACACCATCAACACCTGTTTCAACAGCAGCTTTGGCATCCATCATATGACACCTTATATGAGTTAAGATTTTTGATTTTTTTAAACCTAATTTACAAATAGTTTCAACTTCAAGTCTAGCTTGATCTGAACAAACAGGAGAAGTCAATTCAATGTAGTCAACACCAAATTCATCTAAAGCTTTAGCAATTTGAACTTTAGTTTCTAAAGTAAAGAAAGCATTAGCAAATTGTTCACCTTCTCTCAAAGTAGAATCAATAATTTTAAATTTGGAAACGTTGGATAAGAAATCACTTGGATTTGGACCATATGGATTCGTAGAAGTCATTTTTAAAGGAATTGGACAGTGATTTTAGAGAAGAATAATAAAGAAACGAGATGGAATCTAGTAAGAGAAAAGAAAGAGAATTATATAGGAATAAAAATTTGTTTAAAATATAGAGTCAACAAAAAATGAGTAATTTGTATGTTGAGGGACAATTGGGTAGATTTAAAGGTGAGTCAAGTAGCTCTGAAAAAAAATGAAAAAAATGACCACAGATTTTATATAGGCCGGAATCTCCTGAGCTCACTTTCTAGCGGGCCTTCACTGCACGCGTCCTTATCGGGCAGCCACGTGGCCTGAAATTGAGCGTTTGGCCATACTATCAAAAGAGGAAGATTGTTCATATTGCCAGATTGGGAAGTCTGGAGATATCCGCTCTAGCGATCTTGCTCGATCGCTATGCACGTATATTAATTGGCTGGCGCTTAATAAATTAAAAAGTCCACGATTTTCCTGATTTGGAATCCCGCGCACCGCCGCGCGTCGTCGTCGCGAGAGTGGGTCGATATCACCTGACAGGATCATGTGACCATGTTTATCTCCGCGCGCGCGCGCGCGCACTCGCACGAGATGCTCGCTTTTCTCGGGTTCACAATTTAACGTTATACTGTACGTAGTAATTAATAGTGTTTCGTCCTTAATTTATAATAAAAACCATCCTGAATCCTGATTACAAATTCATATGTGCATGTCATTTGAGGTTCAGTCTGTTTTTCATATAGTTTCTCTTGGCTATTTTCTTTTTTGATTATGACTTCCGATTTAGAGAAGGGTCCCCCTGATAATTTTGAATTTGAACCATCAAAACGTCTTTTCACATTTTTATTCACAAAGGCAATACCCCCTATTCCAAATGAAGACGAAAGAAAGCCTTTTCCAATTCATCATGTTTCAATCTTTAATAGAATGTTCTTTTCTTGGATTACTCCCATCTTATATACTGGTTATAGAAGAAAATTACATGAAAATGATTTATTTTATATGTGTGGTAAAGACAGTGTTGTTTATAAAAGTGAAATTTTAAAAGATATTATAATGAAAAGAATGAAATCTTCAAAAAAACAATATTGGAAATCAACTTTTGGTACTGACCCAACTGATGAAGAATTAAATCATTTAAAAGTCGAAGAAAATGGTTTTCAATATCCTAAACACCTTTTACTTAAGTCATTATTTGAATGCTTCAGATTTCAATGCATTTCTGCTTTCTTCATAAGAATGTTTGCTGATTTGTTTGTTTGTTTTTCACCTTTGTTAACTAAGGAATTGATTAAGTTTGTTGAAGATAAAACTGAAGGTATTCCACAACATACTGGTAAAGGTGTTGGTTTTGTGATTGGTGCTACTTTATTCATTTATCTTAGAGGTTTTACAATATCTCACTATTTCAATCTTGGGGGTGAAATCGGTGTTTTGATGAGAACTTCATTATGTAAGATTATGTATGATAAAACTTTTCATTTGTCTGATGAAATTAAAAGTTCAACTTATTCAAATGGTAAAATATTTTCAATTTTAAGTCAAGATTTATCAAGATTTGAAATGGCTGTGGTCTACACCTTTAATATTATGGTCTTTCCAATTACTTTCAGTATTACAATTATATTATTATGTATTAACGTTGGAGCCACTGCTTTGATTGGTATTCTATTTTTCATTGTTGGTTTAGTTATTGTTTCCATTGTTTCTAAAAAATTGAAAAACTTTAGAATCATTGCAAGTAAATATACTGATCTAAGAATTTCTTCCATCAAAGAAGTTTTAAATAATTTTAAAATGATTAAATTATATTCTTGGGAAGATTCATATTTATCTAAAATTAAAGATTATAGATTTAAAGAAATGAATCAATTACTTAAAATTCATAGTATCAGAAGTGTGATTTTAAGTGTTTCAATGGGTTTACCTCTAATTTCTAGTTTAATTACTTTTGTTTGTATGTTCAATATTTCAGGTATGAAAAATGTTGCTAATGTGTTTACTGCTTTAACCTTTTTTACTGTTTTATCAACTCAAGCTTCTATGATGCCTGTTGCTATAAGCTCTTGTATCGATGCTAATATTGCTATGAAAAGAGTTGAAACACTTTTATTAATAGACGATCAAGAGGATGAGATAATCACATCAGGCGGAAAAGATATGGAAGGTCTAGCAATATCTGTTAAAAATGGTGAATTCGTTTGGATTAGAGATACATTGGAAGCTTCTTCCACTCTTAGTTCGACCGATGTTGAAAATGATGATATTAGTGAAGTTAAAGAATTAGATTTAGCTAAGAAAGCATTCACTGGTTTGCATAACATTAATTTATCTATAAAACAAGGTGAATTTGTCATTATTACTGGTCTTATTGGTTCAGGTAAAACATCTTTATTAGAAGCATTATCTGGTAGTATGCATAGAACTCAGGGAGAAATGGATGTTGAAGGTTCATTGGTCTTTTGTGGTTCACCATGGATCCAAAATGCTACCGTTAGAGATAATATTGTTTTTGGTCTGCCTTTTGATCAATCTAAATATGACACTGTGGTTAAATCATGCTGTTTAGGAGGTGATTTTGATCAATTACCGCAAGGTGAGTTTACATTTGTTGGTGAAAGAGGTATAACATTATCTGGTGGTCAAAAAGCTAGAATTAATTTAGCTCGTGCTGTTTATTCTGGTAAAGACATTATTTTAATGGATGATGTTTTAAGTGCAGTTGACTCTAAAGTTGGTAAAAAGATTATGGAGAATTGCATTGAAACATATTTAGGAAATAAAACTAGAATTTTAGCTACACATCAATTGTCATTAATCCAAAATGCTGATAGAGTCGTATTTGTTAATATGGATGGTACACTTGATGTTGGTACCTTCAAGGAATTAATGGAAGGTAGTGCAGGTTTTAAGAACTTATATGAATATGCTAGCAATAACGATGATAACGGAAACGAAAACAAATTATCTAAAACTGAGACAGAAGGTGAAGAATTAAATTCTGATGGTAAAACTAAAGCAAAACTTCTTGGTGACACAACAAAAGAAATAACAACAAATGATTCAATATCATTAAATATGTATGGTAAATATTTAAAATTATCACCTGGTGTTTTTGGTATTTTTTTCTTTCCTCTTCTTATTTTATCTGTGATGCTTTCTGCTTTCTCAAATATATTCACTAATGTTTGGTTGTCATATTGGACCGCTGATTCATTTAAAGAATTAAATGCTCCTGATTACCAGGGTATTTATACGGCTCTCACTTTTGCTTCTGTTATATTGGTTTGTTTAACCTTTTGGCTTGTTTCTTATATGTTATGTAACTCTGCTAGATTGTTACATGTGATGTCTCTTGATAAAGTTTTTAAAGCGCCAATGTCTTTTATTGATACCACCCCAATGGGTAGAATTTTGAATAGATTTACAGCTGATACTGACGTTACAGATAATGAGCTTGCTGATCAAATTAGATTACTAGTGCAGGCGGTCTCTCAGATTATTGGTGTTTTTATTTTATGTATCTGCTACTTGCCTTATTTTGCAATTTCAATTCCTGTTTTACTTTTTGCATATGTTTGCCTCTCTAACTTTTATGCTGCCTCATCAAGAGATCTCAATAGAATGAAAGCTAGTAGAGCTTCTGTTGTGTTTAGTAATTTTAATGAGACGTTAACTGGTATGGCCTCTATCAAATCATATGGAGCTGATTCTGTTGAAAGGTTTAAGACCAAAAATGCTAATTTGTTAGATAGTTGGAACGAAGTTTCACTTTTAACTGTTTCAAATCAACGTTGGTTATCTACCTATTTAGCAATAATTGGTGCTCTTTTTTTATTTATAGTTGCAATGTTGTGTGTTTTTGGTGTTTTTAATCTTAGTGCTTCGGATGTTGGTCTTCTATTAAGTAATGTTTTACAAATTACTAATATGTTGTCTTTTTCTATTCGTTCATACACTTTAGTTGAAAGTAAGATGACTTCAGTTGAGAGATTGGTTAATTATGCGTATGAGTTACCTGAGGAACCTCAAGGTGGTGATGTTCTGTCTGATGAATACAACTGGCCTTCTGAAGGTAAGATTACTTATGAACATGTCTCAATGAGATATAGAGAAGGCTTGCCTTTGGTTTTGAATGATTGTTCTTTATCTATTAAAGGTAAAACTAGATTAGGTATTTGTGGTAGAACTGGTGCTGGTAAATCAACTATTTTATCTACTTTATATAGGTTAAATGAGTTAGCTTCTGGTAGGATTATAATTGATGGGGTTGATATTTCCACTTTAAATTTAAAATGTTTAAGATCAAAGTTATCTATCATTCCACAAGATCCAGTTTTATTCAATGGTTCAATTAGAGATAATTTAGATCCATTCCATGAAAGTGAAGATGACAAATTATGGGATTCATTAAGAAGATCAGGTTTAATCGATGCTGAAGTTTTAAAAGATGTTGAGAAACAAGTAATAAATTCTGGGGAGTCGATTCATAAATTTCATTTAGATCAACACGTTGAAGATGATGGATCTAATTTTTCATTAGGTGAAAGACAATTATTAGCATTAGCTAGAGCTTTAGTCAGAAAATCCAAGATTTTAATTTTAGATGAAGCGACTTCAAGTGTTGACTATGAGACTGATTATAAAATTCAAAGAACCATTGAAACTGAATTTAGTGATTGTACCATTCTCTGTATTGCTCATAGATTAAAAACAATTATTGATTATGATAACATTTTGGTTTTAGAAAAAGGATCTGTTGAAGAATTTGGTCCTCCTATTGATTTATTTAATCAAAATGGTATTTTTAAAGAGATGTGTGAAAAATCAGGAATCAATTCTGATGATTTTAAGAAATAAAGATTTTTATAAACTTCTTCAATTTTAATTTTCTATTCGTTATTAAATACATTTTAATTTATTCTTTAGTTTACTAAACAACTTAAAATAAAAATAAAAGAATCCATATGTAGTTCAAGGTAAAAAAAGAATAGTAAATTAAAAAAATATAGAAATTCGCCTGCACCCATGCTGGGAGTCGAACCCAGAATCTTTTGATTAGAAGTCAAACGCGTTAACCATTACGCTACACGGGCGATTTCTGACAACTTTTTTAACTGCTATTTCCTACGCTGTTGTTTACTGCGCCTCCTTCGCCACAATGCGCCACATATTTGTATAATTTTGTAAATATCCCTATTTCAATAGTTTTTTTAATTTGAATGTTTTTTCCATTTATTTGAATATACGGTCTATGAGAAACACTATATAAATGTAAGAGACATAAGAGTCAGTTACAGTATCCATTACTATCAACCTTATTATTCCCTCAATGACCCTCATATGTATTTTAATTCAACTTAATTGATTATTGATTTCAAGTAAATCTTACCATATTTTCTATAATTGTAATCAACATCTAAACATATGCTACCACTAAATTATATCTCATTTTAACCAGTTTAACACATAACACATAACACATAACACGTGCATATAATTATACTGGACATATGTATAACTTCTTATAATCACTTTGATTTTGATAAATTTAATTTAATTAATAATTTCACAAAATTTGGGCACCGGCTTTAACCTCTAGTTATCTCCGTCAAATTTCTTGGAAATTTTTATTTTATTCAAACTCAACAGAGATTCATATTTCAAGAATATAGCTATATTTTATATGATGATAATATGTTTAAAGATTTATTGTAAAGTGAAGTATATATAGTCAATGTTTTGGAAATTTGAAATTTTCTAATAATATCACTTAAATCAAGAAGAAAACAACCTCTGCCCGTAAGGACGGTAAATCTCAAAATTAAAATTATCCAAACCATCTCTTTTTACACAATCCAGGAGGCAAACTCTCTATTCAATCCTCTAGAGGTGAATCCACAAAGCATATATACACATAATATATCCAATTACTTTTATTTTACACATATACACACCTTAGTTTTTCCCTGGTCCAGCTTGGCACTAAAACAATTAACAACGTACAACCTTTAAATCAAAATCCAATAACAATGGATGAAACTGGAAGGGAACATCCAACAAATATAATAACATCTTCTTTTATTACAATTTCCCCTTCCACAACTACTAATAATCCTGTCAAATCAAGTCTATCTGAAAGATTATCCAAATTACGAACACCAACTCATCAAACTTTCAATATTCCACTTTCTTCTCCAGAATCATCATTAACGGATACGACTGATAACAACCCAACTCAACAGTTAGATCAATCTATTGGAAATATTATTATTAATGCAGAATCTAAAATACCCAATAATGGTAGACTTCCTACTGTTTCGAGTCTATTGAAGAGAGTTAGTTTGAATTCAGATAGTGATGGCGGTAATAATTCAGATGACTACAATTCTACAGAAGGTGTTAAATTTAAGACAATTTTTAAACAAGGTGTTCAAAAATTAAAGAAATCATCTACTTCTGACATTGCCCCAGATCAAGAAGTGAAAAGAGAAAATAATATCAATAATACTGTCAACGAAGAGCAGCTTGTTCCAATACCATTAAGAGCACCAGAACAAAAACTAGAAGAAGAAACTGGCTATGAAATGCATATCATGAGAAGATTTAATAGCGAAGATTTTGATATTCAAGTTCCTCCTTCTTCAATTGATGAGATAACTGGAAATGAAGAGTTTTTTAATCCATTAGAGAGCGTATCGATCCCTGATATATTAATTAATCCTGGTATTACTATGATAAGGGTTACAAGGAAAAAGAAAAAAGATAGAATATTCACAATTGATCCTGAAAAGAATTTATTACGCTGGAATAATAAAGATACTTCATATTTAGAAATCGACAAAATTACAAGTCTTCGAACTGGACATCATGCTAAACATTATAGAGAAAAATTCAAAGTTTCAGCTGAACACTCTAGTTTATGGATGACAATTATTTACCATAATTATAAAAAATCTAATTCTATTAAGGAACTACACCTGATTGGTACAACAAAATCTGATTTTGATATTTTGTTTTTAACTTTAAAGAAATTATTGCTTTACAGAAGACTGATGAATGGGGGTTTACTAACTACAGATTCAGAATTACTTACTAAATTTCATTATGATACTCAGATTGAAAGAGATAAAAAACTATCTTTTGATAGTGCATTAAAATTGTGCTCTAGACAAGGAATTCATACTGAAGATAGTTACATCAGAAAGTTATTTAATGAGGCAGATGAAAAAAGGAAAGGTTATCTAAGTTTTGAAGGTTTTCAACGTTTTGTTGATTTATTGAAGCAGAAAAAAGAAAATAAAGTAATATTCAAAAAGTATAGAAATAAGAATGGTAATATGGATTTTGAGGATTTTTACAACTTTTTAGTACAATCTCAAAAAGAAGTTGTTATTAAAAATTCCATCGATCTTCAAAATATATTCAAAAAGTTTTCTGGTGGTAAACCTTTCATGGATTTACTTGATTTTTCTAAATATTTGGGTAGTAAATTTACCATATGCTTAAAAGATATCAAAGAGGACCATTCAAAACCATTGAATGAATATTATATCTCATCATCTCACAACACATATCTCTTGGGAAGGCAAATTAATGGAATTTCTTCTATCGAAGGATATATAAGAGCGTTACAAAGAGGTTGCCGATGCGTTGAAATTGATATTTGGGATGGTGAAAATGAACCAATTGTTACTCATGGAAGAACGCTTACTAATTCAATCACATTTCGACAAGTTATAGAAACAATCAAAGATCATGCTTTTATGAATTCACATTATCCAATAATTTTATCTCTTGAAGTTAGATGCAACCCAGATAATCAGTTAAAAGTGGCTGATATTTTGAAAGATGTTTTACAAGATTCATTGGTTGCTGCTCCAATTTTTACTAATTCAACAAAACTTCCATCTCCTGAGCAATTGAAATTTAAATTCTTAGTTAAAGTTAAGAAACCATCAGTTTCTACAAAAATTGGTGTTCCCAATCCTGGCATTGAAAGTTCAAGTGGACTTTCTTCTTCCTCATCATATAGTGAAGATCAATCAAACTCAAGCAGAAGCTCTTTTGTGATAGCAAAGATCATTCCAAGAAAGAAAGTTACAGTGAAAATGACCAACGAACTTGGATCTCTTGGTGTTTATTTAGCTGCTGCTTCATTCAGAAATTTTTCATTACCAGAATCTAAAGCACCATATCATTGTTTTTCATTCAGTGATAGAAAAGTTTTAAATATGCTAACAGATAAGTCTAAAGAGACAGCCATTATGAAGCACAATATAAGATGGTTAGTGAGAATATATCCTTCAATTTATAGATACAAATCTAATAATTTTAATCCAACTTTGTTTTGGGAATTGGGAGGTCAAATTGTTGCTACAAATTGGCAAATTTATGATGCTGGACAGCAGCTTAATGAAGCTATGTTTAATATTGGTAGCTCTTCTGGATATGTTTTGAAACCTGAATCCCAACGCCCTGTAAAATCATCTATATTAAAACAAGAGCATTTTGATAATATTATGAAATTTGATCATTATTGCTACGCAAACATTGAAATTATTTCCGGTCAACAATTACCTAGGTACAAGGACTCAAATAGCAAGACTATGGATCCATATATTGAATTGGAATTGTATAATTGCAAGATTTCTGAAGCTAAAATATCCTGTTCAGCAGGAAAGTCTGGTCAATACAAATTGAATAAAGGTGCTACAGTAGATTCATTAAATGATATGGAGCAAACTTCAACTGATATGGGCCATATGGCTGAACCATCTGTTGTTTTCACAACACCTGTTATACCGAAAAATGGATTCAATCCTATTTGGAATCAACTCTGTGAAACCAAGTTTTATTCTAATAAAAACAATTTAACATTTATCAGATTTTTAGTTAAATGTAACACACCTGATCAAAAGGAAAAATTAATTGGGGTTTTCTGTACCAAATTGAGTTATTTGAACCAAGGATATAGACAAATTCCACTTTATGATACACAAGGAGAAGAGCATATTTATTCAAGCTTATTTGTTAATATTCAGTATGGTGATCTCTAGTTTCAATTACTTGATCCATTTTGAGTTAAAATCTTCATTATTCATACAACTTAATTGTATACCTTTTGCATATATTATTTTTTTCTTTAAACACATTATATATTCTACCTGCATCTCTTTTCTGAGCTCCCTACATACATATAGCTATTATTTTATTTTACTTATATATAATTATCAACCATGTAATAAATGACGTGCAAAAAAGTAAAACTAATATACAATATAGAAAAGAATGAAAATAATTTAAAAGTAAGACATTATATCATCATCATCTTTATTTGGCTCTTCGATAATATTAGCTCTTTCTTTACCAGCTTGTAATTCTCTTCTAATCTCTGGACCTATACTCTTGTGTCCTCTTTGTCTTAGAACTTCCATCAAGAAATCTCTTTGATCATCAGTGACATCATTTTTATAACGTTGAGCAAAAGCTAAGAAGGCCTTATGCCACACCAAAGGCATTGGTGGAGCTTGCTTGAGCTTCTTTTCTTCAGAAAGTTCATATGCTGTATCTTCATCAATAATAATATCATTCTTTGTTTGATCTGTTATAACTCTGAATCTCATAAAATAGAAAACCAAGTCATCAATAGTTTGATAAGGCAATGCATATTTCTTTTCAATTAGAATTCTGATGAAAACAGTAGTAGCTGGATTAAATTCTTCTTCCAACAATCTTGATAAAGCAACTGACGAATGCTGAACTGGAATTGAACATTTAGTTAATATAGAACCAACAATCATAGCTTCTCTAACTGAACATTCGTCTTCGACTAATGGAAATAAGAAACCTTTGAAGAAGGCCGAAGGCTTATATAATGATTTCTTTAATGATCTATAAATATGATAATTTAACTTGTGTTCTTCATTTTCTTCAATATCCTGTCTAAATCTAGGTAAAAGAACTAAATTAACAAATCTTTCTGCTTTATTGGCACTTAAATTAGAGACAAATAACTTAGTAGCTTCATAAACAACTTGTGGACTCCATGCTTCTGGATTAGTAACAAAAATTAAATCTTCCCAATTTCTTATAGTAGGTAAAACTTTAAATAATTTAGGTAATTTTCCATGTCTCCATGCACTTAAACTTAATCCGACTTTTTCATAAGCTTCAATAACTCTAGGTGGTAATAAGACACTATCCTTTGGTCTTTCAATGTTTTCAGTACCTTGTTCTTTTTGTAATTTCAATTGCTCTTTTTCATGAATTTTTTCCATAATCTTATCAGCTAAATTGATACCAACATTTGGTGAAGGATTTAAATACTTTTCAAACATAGCTAATTCTTCCTCGTCAATTTCTTCAACATCTTCTTCATAATAATCTTGTTCACCTTCAGACATTTCTTCATATTCAATTTCATTATCTTCATCATCATCAGAATCAGCAAATGATTGTTGAAATCTTGGTTTCTGTGGACCTTTAAGTTTATTTTCTTCATCTTCAATTTCTTCCTGCTGTTCTTTGGCTAATTTTAAAATTGCTCTAGATGTATTAGAATCAAAAATAACTTCAGAATTTTCATCTTCTTCATCTGCTGTATTTTTTTTAGCTTTCTTTGATTTTTTAGAAATAGATCTAAAGTTTCCGGATTGTTGAGTAACATCCTTATATAAAGGAACGTGTCTTTGGTTAACCTTTGTTTCTTTAGTTGATATTTTACCCATTTTCTTTTCTTAAATTTAAGCAAATATTATGGAGTCTTTCTGTATGCTTTTTCATTTTTCATCTACTATTATATTTTTCTTAAAATAAAAAAATTTTAAAAAAAATAAAATAGCACAGCCTGAAAATTGAATGCGGCGGTGGCAAATTAAACAAAAAATCATGTGCCACAATAAGATCAACACAATTAATTTCCAGATTTCTCAATCAATTAATAAATGAAATATCACAAATCTTGGAAATAGAAACTAATAGATTATCATAATTGCATATTTTTCTAGTATGGTCCATTGTGCATTAACCTACCCATTATTTCCATTACATATCGAAATTTCACTTATATAAAACTAATTAACGTAAAATAATAAGTTATGTTATATAATTTATAAAAGAAAATTAACAAATATTACATTAATTGATACAAATTAGTATATTCAAAAAATGAATCAACTTTAATCCATTTAAACGATGGTATAACCACCATCAATTATGATATCAGTACCTTGACAGAAACGTGAAGCATCACTGGCTAAGTAGATATATGCTCCAACCAAGTCATCAGGTTTGGCCATTCTACCCTTAGGAATTAATTTCACCCAACTACCAACTAATTCTTTAGGTAAGTCATAAACCATATCTGTTGCAACATAACCAGGAGAAACCATATTAACTCTTGCAAAATCAACCCATTCAATTGCTAAACATTTACCATACATGGTTAAAGCAGCTTTAGCTGTATTATAAGGAGTTTGATATTGTGGAAGGTTAACAATATGAGATGAAATTGATGTAGTTAAGATCAAATTACCAAAACCTTGTTTTTTATAAATATTACCTAATTTTCTAGCCAACAGATGAACAGCGTCAACATCAATTTCAAAAACATTTCTCCATTTTTTATATGCTTCATCATCATCTTCAATATATAAAATATCTTTATCATTCCATGTAACACCAGCATTGGCAACAAAAATATCAATTTTACCAAATTCTTCTAAAATAGTATCAAAAGTTTCTTGAATTGATTTAGAATCTAATAAATTGACTTTAAAAGCTCTACATTTAACACCATAAGTTTTTTCAATATGTTGAATTGTTGAATTAATTTTTTCTTCAGAAGCTGAATTATAGTAAAAGATAATATTAGCACCAGCACCAGCATATGCTTCAACAATGGCTGCACCAATACCTTTTGAACCACCTGTGATAACAGCAGTTTTACCTTCTAATGAGAATAGATTCAAACTTTTATGTTGTTGTGTCATAGTTAAGTAACTCTGTGAGGAAAGTATAGGGCTGTCGGAGACGAAGAGGACCTCAAAATCGATAATTGAAAAAAGAAGAAAACAGCCAGTTTTTATATAGAGATCATGATCATGAATTCAAACAATCACGTACAGAAAATCCAGTAATGTTGTGTGGTAAAGCCTTCGACGAATTAGGAAGTATACCCAGAATCTGGTGAGTGAGCCTTTTGGGGTAGGTTTCAGCAGATCAGACTTAATTCTTAGTCTATTTATCGTGATGTCTTCTAATTACAGCTATAGTATGGTTGACTATTTTGCAGTATAGAAACACATATGCAGTGACTGGAAACAGTCAAAAAACTAGTAAAAAGTAATCTACGTAGAGCTAGCTAGATCATAGAAATAAAAAAAAAAGAACCAAAAACTAGTAGAATACGGAAATCCTAATTCAATCATAATAGATATCCAATGCAGAGGTGTTTCTCGGAATATAAGTTTACCTCTACACCAGATTTTCTTATTCCGATGAAAAATTGAAAAGCGTTCACAAAAAGTGGATTTTGGAACTTTGCAACAACATTTTGTCTGTCGTGGTACATTTTGTCGAATAACTCCACACACAAATTTCCAAACGTTATGACACTCTTTCCTCAGGATATTTTCATAATTATCTCAAAGCTGATATATCTGAAATTTCATAGAAAATTACAGGGGACTCAGAAAAGTTGCTCTGCCCACGACAGCGAAAATGTCGTATTTTCTCAAATTCGCACCTTCCTGATATGTAAAGTAGTTTTGATTCTGCGCTCGATAGTGAGTGTACCTGGCAGTTATTTGGTGTCTGCGGTCAATTTCGAACTGCCAGTCTAACTGCGAAAAGTGAACGAATTTTATTGAAGCTGTCTGGTAACTCTGGTTTATTATCATTTTATTCATTTTTTCAACGTATATCATATTTCAAAAATGCTACCGCTTAAGCAGATACATACCATAACAAGAATACTGAAACCAACACAGCTTACATCCATAAGAACAATATCCTCCTTAAAACAAAAATTAAATGATCCAAATCCATCTCAACAATATTTAAAACAATTAGGTAATCAACCATTACCACCAAATTTACAAGAAGAAATTAATCAAAAGAAAGAAGATTTAGAAGAAGTTAAAAGTCTAGAAAATTTCCCAGGTTTTTCAAATGATGAAAAAGCTCAAGTTAAAAAAGCAATGAGATCAAGATCAATTAAAATGACATTATGGCAAATGCTTTTAATTACTTATTTAGGTTCATGTGTTTTAAATATAATGAGAGAAAAAAATATAAGAGAAGAATTAGATGATAATTATAGAATAAGGTTTCAAAAATTTGATAGATTGATTAATGGTTTAAAAAATGGTGATGTTTTAATTGAAGATATTGAAAATGAATTTAAAGTTTTAAATGAAAGATTTGAAATTTTTGATTTACCTAAATCTGAATTTAATGGTGTTAGAGGATTAGATAGAGCTGAATGGAAGGAAAAATATCTTAAATATAAAGGTATTGATATTAATGAAAAACAAAAACAAAATGAAAATAAAAATACGGAAGAATCTGATAATAATGATAGTTCTACTACTAGTACCAGTATCAGTATTCCTGAATATGAAAAAGAAGCAAAACCAAATCACAATAAATTTATTTAATTTATTTAATTTGTTTATATAAACATATGTTCTTGTAAATATACATATTATATACAAATATCAATTAATAATAATATCTAAAATATTCTTTGAAAAGATTTTTTTTTGATTTTTTTTTAAAAACATCAACATATATAAAGTGAAAATTTTCAAACAAGGTAAACAAAAAAGAATAAATACATTAACTCTCAGAGTAGTAATTGTAAAATACAAAGTGCTAAGGATAATAAAACATGTGTAAAAAACAGAGGTGAAAAAAACATAAAAAACAAAATAGAAAGGAAAAGAAGATAATAAAAGTAACAAAGAACAAGAGAAAAGTAAATAGAAAATTATTAAAAGACTAATTTTAACTGTATCATATAATGAATTAAAACTAAAATGACAAAGAAGAAAAAAAATAAACATTGTTTGTATCAGGGAAGTAAAGAATAAAAGAGAAAAGATAAATTCATTAAATCAACCACTCCAATATCTATATAAATGAGGAACTTCATAACTAACTGGCTTCAAATCTTCATCATTTTCATTATTCGTATTATCACCAGTGTCAGCTTCAGCCTCCAGAATATTTAAATGTTTTCTAGGTGGCTTTAATACGAGATCTCTTGCTTCAGATATTAATTTCTTAACTTTATTTAATTCAATTGCATTAGTAGTTTTTTCAGATTCTGAAGATTTAACAACTGTTTGTTCAAATGAATCAATAGCTTGTAATAATTTGGAACTAATTGAATTTGTTGATTTAAAAACTGCCAATTTATCTAAAAATATTTCATTACTCTTAGTATCTAATTGTTTTCTTTGAAACTCAAATTCTTTTTCTAATGCTGTTAACTTAGACAGTTTCATATCAACCATCTTTAATTGATTTTGAACAATACTAACTAATGATTTGTTCATTTCTCTTTCTTCATATGATGCTAAGACATGAGATCTGGCACCTATAATACCAAATGAATTGATTGATGCATCTTTTATATCATCCAAAGGATCGCTTTTTGAACTTTCATCCTTATTAGGCTTATTTGAATTTAACTTTTCTGTTAATTTTTCATCAATCACTTTAATAGCTCTGTTTGAAGCTGCCGCTGCAACTTCCGGATCAACTAATCTTGCTAAAAATGCTAATGTTGACATGATTGGATTATCTGTTGAAGAAAATGTTAAATTTGGAACATATTTTAAAGGACCTAATAAATTTTTATTTTCTTCTAAAAATTTATCTTCAATTGGTAATTGTAAGAAACGAATAATACATTGTTCAGGTGTTTTATTACCAACATGATCAGCAATTGAGAACCAGTCATCTTTAAATTTGTTTATTCCCTCAAATAACTTCTTTAAATCATCTTCAGACCATCCTTTATCTAAATCAGGAAGGATTCTTTTTTGCTTTTTCTTAGGAGGTTGATTATCATCTTCAATTTCTTTAGATGTAAAACCATTTGTTGTAATAGACCCACTAGTAGCACCATTTGTTAAATGTTGTTTATCTAATATACTCTTAACATGAGACATATCAGGAAGTTCCATAGGTGGTTTATATTTTTCAAATGGAAACATACCTCTTGGAGTATCTAAATCAGTTGAAAAATCACCAGTAAATGGTGGTTCTATTGGAGCAGGTCTTGTTTCTGGATTAACTTGATAATTAATTAAACCCCATTTATCTAAAAATCTATGAACTCTTAATAAAGTTCCAACATCACCAACTAAGTTTCTTCTAACAGCAGTAAAAGATAAATAATCATTTGGATTTAATCTATATGAATTGATCATGAAATTTCTGTATTTAACATACATTTCTGGTGTCTTATTTTTATTAAAATCATTAAAGAATTCAGGAAGTGATTGTTTTTCTATTTTATGTAGTTTTCTCATATCAAACCAAGATGAATAAGATGGGATAACAATTGTATGAGATTGCTTTTTTAAATCATTCATTGAAGTAATTTCAATTTCAGGCTGTTGTTGTTGCTGTTGTTGTAAAGATGTAGATGAGCCAGCAGTGGAAGTAGTTTCTGTATTTATTAATGCTTCAGAAGAAGAGGCTGGCTTTATATCTGATGAAGATATTTCTTGTTTGACTGTTGGATTAGCAGAATCACCAGGGGCAGGTGTTGTGGTAATCGTTGGGACTGTAGTTTTTTCTTTAACATTATCTTTATCTTTATTATCATCATCGTCATCAGATAAAGATCTCAGATCAATATCACCATCATTTAATGGAGGGGCATCCACCATTTTACTATCATTATTGCTATTATCATTATCTGTAATGGTAGATGATGGTTGGGCCTTAGAATGATTGAAAGGAGCCGGAGTAACTGTTTGAGATTCTAATTTATTATTATCTTTACTATCATCATCATCAGAAGATAAAGCATCAGCTAATGATGATTCTTCATCAGATTTAGATTTTGTAGTTGCCGATATACTTAAACCATTATCCTTTGAAACATTATCATTGTTCACTGTAGTATCTTTATCCTTCACATCAATTGAATCATTTGAAGGCTTCTCAATATTTGACTTTTCAGTTTGATCATCTGTCATGATTGAATGGATATTGATTTAAAAAATGAAATTAACTTGTGGTAGAATAGGATAATGGAAAATTGAGTAAAAGAATTGGTAGAAATGAAAGAAAGAAGGTGTCCGTTTTGGTGGAGGTGGCTCGGAGTGAAGGTAAACTAATGTACAAAGGGAAGAACTTGACGAAAACAGAGAGTTGTGAGCCAGTTTGGACGTGTTTGAGAAGGTGTTATAGTTGTTGTTGTTGAATTTTCTTTAATCCAATTTTGAGGTGGGAGTGGCGTCGATCGGCGCGCGCGATAGCTGACGCGTCGATAATTAATTTAGCTAGCTAGCTAGCTAGCTAGCTATAGTGGAGACCTGTTGATGGTGGGTTATACAGATAGGAATCACCCTTTCCAACAGCAAAATGGTGTTCAGATCAGTGTTGGGTATAGCAAGATTCACTTTACTTTCTACAGCAGCTTTTGGTGCAGGTTATGCCATCAACGGAAGAACTTGGCCTGATATCGACATAAAAAACAGAGCAGAAGCACGTAAAGAAACATTATCAGTTTTAAATCAAATTCAAAAAACAACATTATTCAATAACTTAATATCAGATGAAGAATTTGAAGCAGTTCCAACATCCAAATTGATTCCAGAAGCTCATAAACATTATCATGTTGGTCAAGGTTTATTTAATTCACCAAATCATTTATCAATTGATCCAATTTTATTTTTAAATAAATTTAAAGGTGAAATGTATTCATTTACTCATTTAGGTAAAAATTTAATTGGTGAAGATGGAAAAATTCATAATGGTGTCATAGTTACTTTATTAGATGAATCTTTATGTATTTGTGGTTTTAATAAATTACCTTCAAAAAGAGGTGTTACTGCTAAATTATCAGTTAATTTTATAAATAAAGCTCCTCCTGATAGTATAATTAAATTAGTTGCTAAAGTTGTTGAAAGTAAAGGTCGGAAAGTTGTAATTGAAGGACATATTGAAACGGTTCCTACTGGTGCTTTTAATAATAAACCTTTAAGAATTGCTGATGCTACTTGTATTTTAGTTGAACCAACTTGGTTTAAATATCTCAGTTGGGTTCCTTTATTTGATTAATTTATAATATTTTATATTATTACTTACAATTACTATATATTCTGTTTATTTTCTTTTTGTCATGTCGTTATGTATCTTATTCCTGGTTTTAATTTATGATTATTTTATTTATTTATTATAGTTTATTTTAATAAATTAAACGTTTAAATATTATAATAGTAATAGTAATACACAATTAAAAAGCTTAAATGAAAAACAGAGTAAAAAACACAAAACTGAAATGATATATAATGAAATTTTTAAATTAAATAAAGCAAACTAACATATATTTTAATTTATATTTGTTGTGTAATAGAGTGTGTAAGAGTATAAAACTGCAAATGGATACAACTTCTTTTACCACAAACACAAAGCAAAAACAATTAAAAACAACAAAACAAAAAACAAAAGAAGAATAAAAGTATAAAAGAATCAAAAAAATATATAGCAAAGTTGAAGATGCTGAAAATACACTATTGTAAACTAATAACAAACATTAACCATAAGAAAAAAAATGGACGAATGAATAACAAAAATATTAATATATAAAATAAAAAGTCATGGAAAAGAAGCAAGCAAAAGATATTAGATAAATGTATTAATTAATATTGGAATTATTATTATATGCAAAAAAAATAAATAATCTTAAGGTCTCCAATTATTTGAAATTTTCTCCATAATATTACTTGGATCTTGATTATTTGAATTAGAAAGAATATTTTCAGAACTTGAAACTAAAGCTGCAATAGAAATTTTATTTGATGAATTAGCATTAAGATTTCCAACATTACCTGAATTAGAATTCATTTGATGAACATTAAGTTGATTATTATGATTATTATGAGCACCTGGACCGACAGCAAGATTATTATTATTATTATCATTATTAAAATTTAAAGCATTTCTATTAAAAGCACCATGTGGCATAACACGAGATAAATTAACTTGACCATTATTATTATTATCATTTCTATTATTATTAGAATTATTAGTATTATTAGAATTATGATTTGACTTTATATTTGAATCATCTAAAACAATACTAAATAAATTTCTTGGATCAAAGAAAACATTTTCTGTTGTAACTCTAGTAATTGGATTAATTGCAGGATCAACACAAGTAGTTGGTAATAATGAACCACTTTCAACACCAACTAAATTATTTAAAATTAATGATCTCTTATGTCTATCAGCATATAAAGCATAAATACCAGTATAATAAAAATGATTTGAAGGAGTTTTAGCAAATTCAGCTCTTAAAATTTCTAATGATGCAGTAACAACTTCATTTGCAGGTCTATTAATAGCAGGATCACTTGAATCAACAAAATAAAGCATTGTTTTTGCAGTATGAAATAAATACATTACATCACGAGATGAAATAAATGGCCAAGTATTATGATTTCTAGTTTTACTAATAATTTGATAACTTAATAAAGCAGATTGGAAAATGATACCCCAAGATGGATAATAAATTTCTTGTTTTAAATTTCTTGATCTCCGTATATTAGCAGTATGAATATTAATTAATAATAAATAATAATTAACTGAAATAAAAGCAGAATAAATATTTTGAGTTCTTTTATCATGTAATTTAAATTGAAAATCTTCAGGTAATTTTTCATACCAACTTGCTAATAAAATATCACATTCTTTAACAACATGAACACAACCTAAATTTTGTTCAGCTAAAATATCAGCTTCTTCTTGTTTTCTAAATATATAACCAGCTAATTCAGCAAAATTAGAAGCTTCAATCATAAAACCTTTTGTTGAATCAGATAAATCAGTATCAAATCTAAAATCTTCCATAATTAATTTAGGTAATTTAATTGAATCAACATTAAAAATACGTGGTTTACCAGAAGATAAACTTAAAAAAGTATCTTGTTGAAATAAATACCAAAAGATTTTTTTTGCAGCACAAGAATCAACAGCACTTCTACAATTTGGAGGAATTTGTCTTTGTAAACCTAAAGCATTAGCTTTAATTGAAGCAATATCAGACCAATAAAGAGGAGATTTTTTTTCATAAGGACTTTTCTTTAAAGTTGTATGATCAGCAGGTCTAACAAACCCCAATAAAATCATTGATTGAAAAGAAGCAATTGGATTAACTTCATAAAAATTTGATAATAATAAAGCAGCTCTTCTATATAATAACATTGTAACTTTATTTTGAGCTTTTCTTTGTTGTTCATGAACACAAGGTTCATTGATATCTCTTGAACCAACAGTTAAAACAGCTTGTAATAATAATAAAGAAGGAGGATTATTTAAATCTTTATAATCTTCCATAAATTGAGCTTTATTAATAACAGGGATACCAGGATGAACACGTTTAAAATATTCATTAATATATAAATCACAAAGGTCTTTAGAAGGTAAAGAAAAACAACCTTCTTCAGCCAAGAATTTTAATTCTTTTTCATTAACTAAACCATCTGAAGCTAAAGCAGCATAAGTTTCATGTTGAGTTAATTCAGTTTGACGATCAGCACCATTAACGATACTATTAAAGATTTCAGTTTCACCAGGAACGCCACCAATTTCAACGGTATAAATATCAGAATTTCTAATAAATATAGCCATTGATTCAATAACCATAACAGGATCTAATCTAATAGTTGATAATTTTTCAACATTAGTTTTTTCAATTAATTGTTTTAAATTTTCATGAATTTGATATTTTTTAATTCTTTTTTTTCTTTTATATAATTCACATTTCAGACCTAATTCAGCACAATTTGAACATTTATCACCATCATTTTTAGAATCTAAATCACATTTAATTTTTCTTTGATGACAAATAATACAAGCTTTTGAAGATCTTTTAGCTTTTTTAACAGGAGCTGAAGAAGGAGGATCATTAGAAGCTACTCTTGAAATTTGTTGTTGTTGTTGTTGTTGTTGTTGTTGTTGTTGTTGTTGTTGTTGTTGTTGTTGATTTTTATTATTATTTTCTAAATATTGTTGATCTAAAGCATGTTGATGTAAAGAAGACATAAAACTTGTAGTGTTAGTGAATGAAGTTTGATTAGTAGAATCATCCACACCACTTGTAGAACGATTTGAACTCATTTAATATATGATATGTTAATTATAGATAGTATGTTGTATTAATAATTAGTTTGTTGCAGAAAGATTTGATCGGTCGCTCAGTTGGAATTCTCGTCGGTTACAAATTTGGCTATAGAAGAGAAAAAAAGTAAAGTGATCAGTTGGGTAGACGGCCAGATTGATAAAATGGAGTATTGTCGTGGGAGTTTGTGGAAGGGTGTCTGTGTGATAAGGGTTGGGATGTAGTGTATCAGTAGACAGAGATAGGGTAGGTTACTGTGTTGTAATTGTAGGAAACACGTAGAGTATATAGGAGGAAATGGAGTGGGAACAGTAATCTGGAGGGAAAAAGGAAAAAAAAAGTGTTTTTTTTTGTTTTTTTCGTCTGCTGGAAATTTTGTAGAGAGAATCCAGAAGCTGTGGTGAGTTTTAGAAGACTGTGAGGAGTTTGAGCAGAGTAATGAGATAGATTCTGGCAAAAGAGGTGGTAAGGAGGAAGAAGAAGTAGGAGAGGTTTTGGTTGTTGTTGACCTTACCCACTGGGGAATTCTTTTATACTTGGGTGCGCCACGACCCGGCAGCGTGCGTGCGCCTGGGGACCGCTGGGCCGCGCTGGCTGGGGCAGCTGGGGACGCTGCATGGGCAGAGGCCGCAGGGGCCACAGGCAGGCACAGGCCGGAGCGCGCCCGGAACAATTAGTTGGCGGGTAAGATCTGAAGATTATTATTTTCGGCATTTAGGTGAGTGTGATAGTTCTAGACATTTTATATAGGATCACGATCACTGAATTTACTGTAGAGTAATAGTAATTAATTGAATACTGATTAAATATACAGACATCCTAGAGTTTAATATGACAATTATGTCAATTAATGATTAATCATATTTTTCAACGGATATTTTATACAAAAATTGACGAAATTCATGAATCGCATGATAATACTATTAGTCCACGTCGTAAATTCCGAT
The DNA here is from genome assembly GCA_030572235.1 of Ambrosiozyma kamigamensis. Taxonomy (NCBI): domain Eukaryota; kingdom Fungi; phylum Ascomycota; class Pichiomycetes; order Pichiales; family Pichiaceae; genus Ambrosiozyma; species Ambrosiozyma kamigamensis. Next base: position 50,720 of record JAJLZM010000001.1, on the reverse strand, counting down.
CTTATAATTGTTGATTTGCTAATTTAATTGAATCAATTGAAGCTTTAATTATATACGATTATGATTATGAATAATTATGAATTTATGAGTATATAACATTGAATATATTTAATGCTGATTGATTGATTATGAATAATAATTTAGGTTTTAAATTAACGAATTAAAATAATTGCATGTTAAAGTTATACTATAAACTGAACCCTTTAAATTAATTGAAGAATATGTTCAACTACAATCACATATTATGATTTCTATAGTCTTCTTCAAGTTATATCATGATCTATATCAATTGTTTTACTATTACTAAGTCTTAAGACTCTTTGCTTTAAACGGACAGCGTCGGACATGTGCACTGAGTTTATCCGGCAGTGCACTTTTATCGGTTTGGCGGTTAGATATGCGGTACTTTAGAATTAACTATGTTAAAGTGTCTTAAGTGTCTTTAATTGTATTATTTTATTTTACTACAAACAAATACTACTACTATACCATAACATTATTTACCAATTCAAAATATCACCTCAAATATCTCAATTTGTAAAAACTTTTGTTATATAAATTCAATATAAACTCAATTCTTCGTTAAGATTACTTATTCTTAAATTAATAATTATACATTTTAATTATGTATTCAGAGTACAGTATTCTTTAAAAGTAAAGTCCAATTCTTTTTTATAATGGGACCAGTACATTGTTCAACTAATGAATAACTTGGAAAATAAAGGCTTATCATCATTTAACTCAATGAATCTACCAGGTACTTTTTAATCTAACAAAATTATCATTTTCATATAACAATGGGAAATTAATTGAAAAAAGTCTTATAATATTACGTATCTCAAAAATCTTCAATTTGATTCCCATTGGTAAATCATTATAAATTAGAAAGAATCGTTTGAATATAGTTGTAATTGCATTGGGTTTGAAATATTTCATATATTCAAGTCTATAAAATCTTTCATATTCTTGTATGATTTAGGATATTTAAATGTATAATAAATAACCCTTGAACTTATAATCGATGAAAGATTGAAAATGTCTCATTCTAGTTCCAAAACTAATATTTAAACTTGATCTTAATTGTTTTGATACTTTATGATAATTTTGATAAATGGAATCACTGCTACCCCATTGTAAATTAATTCCATATAAATATATTTTCATTAATATTATTTGCCATAATGATATCCTTCTTAAATAAGTTTATATCAATAATAGCTTCAGTTTTCCATTCATTAATTACATTTTGAATATAGCTTCCCTTCGTTGCAAAACAGCTCCAATCTTCATTAAATTTTTGAACTTGGGTTTTAGAGTGTCTATCAGATAAAATCATTGAGCAATAACTCTTGATAAGTGAATAATAAGTAAGAACAGCATGATAATTATATATGGGAACATGGATGCCACTTAAACTTAAACAAAACTGTTATCAACTAATTATGATTGTGGGAACTTTCAGATTTTGAAGTTTCAACACCAACTTTTTAGATTTGAATAGCAATCTTCAGTGGATGAATATTTGTGATTTGAATTAATAATTCTAAAACTAAATCTAACACACTTTCAACTTGTTCAATTCAATTCTGTTCTTTGTAAATTTCAAATTATGCGTTCATAAAAGAAGATTTTCAAGTACCAATTTCTGTTGTGCTACTTGTCTATCAATCCATCACGGTAATGGAAATATCTTCAAGCTGATATTGATGGTTTATACTTGGATTAATGGAAGAAGAAAAAGGTGATACAAATCATATTTCATCAAATTCATCACCGTAAATATTTTTTTGTTTTTACAGTCGCTATTTTTTAAAAACATGAAAAGGAGTTTGAAAATACTGTATAATATCAAAGAAACAAAGTATTGATAGTTATTTTTTCTTTAAACAATTCATATTCCAAAAATGAGTTTTGAAGACTCTCATAGTGATAGGTTCATGGAACAATTTGGTTCTAATAACAAATCCATCACTGAAAAGGAAAAATTAGATTTAAAAAGACAAGATTTAATTATTGATTATAATAAAAATTTATTAGATCAAACATTACAAGAGAATTCAACAAGACCAATTAAAGTGAGGCAAGTTAATGTATTAGGATCTGGAGATAAATTTAGAGATACATTCTTAGCAAGACAATTACAACCTTTATTAAAATCAAATGATTCATTAACTTTAGAAAGTTTTTTAAAAAATGTTGATAAAACAACTTTAAATTTTACAAAAACAAATTCTATACAAGATATTGGAATGGATTTTCAATTAATTAAAAATAAAACCAATTATGATTGGCCAAATTCATTAGATTTAATTACAAATGTTTCGATTAAACCTGTTGGTAAATTCTTTATGAAAGTTGGTACAAATGTTGGTAATGGAGAAGGTGATGGATATGTTACATTACAATGGAAAAATATGTTTGGAGGAGGTGAAATATTGAATGTAGATACAAATATAACATCTAATAATATAGGAGGTAATAGAAATAAATCACAATATTTAATTAATTTTACAACACCAATTTTAAATCATCCAGATTATAAATTTGATTCAATGATTTATCATTCTTCAAGATTTATAGATTATACGACTTATCATGAACAATTAATTAATGGAATAGCAAATAAAATATCAACTAATTATTCAACATTTGAAGAAAATTTTAATCATTCAATTTCATTTGAAAATTTAATTAGAACAATTAAATTAGGTTATCCAACAAATAATTATAGAAATAATTCTTTAATCAATGATTATTTCTTATATAATGCAGGAGATTCATTAAAATCAAGTTTAACATATACTTTATCTCATGATACAAGAGATAATTTAATCTTACCTAAGAAAGGTCATTATTTTCAATCATCATTAGAATTATCAATATTATCAGGTAGTAAATTTATTAAAAATCAATTTCAAATTACAAAAGCATTATCAATTTTAAATTCATCAATTTTAAATTTCAATTTTAAATCAGGTTTAATTAAATCATTAGAAAATAATTCATTTATTCATCCAATGGATAAATTTCAATTAGGTGGATCAAATGATATTAGAGGATTTTTAATTTCTGGTTTAGGACCAAAACAAATGGGTATGTCAATAGGTGGTGATTGTTATTATTCATTTGGTTTAAGTTTTTTTAATAAATTACCATTTTTATCAAATGAATCAAATTTTAAATTTCATAGTTTTTTAAATGGTGGTAATTTAATTAGTTTATCAAGTAATAATAATTTAATTGAATCATTAAAACAACCAAGTTTAAGTACTGGATTTGGTATTATTTATGCACATCCTGCAGCTAGATTTGAATTAAATTTTGTATTACCAATTCATGCACATCATGGTGATGATTTAAGAAGAGGTATTCAATATGGTATTGGATTATCATTTTTATAGAAAAGAATTTACTAATTTACAATTCTTTCTTTTTCTTCTTTTTGTATATAATATCTTTGTAATTACTAATAATAAAATAAAAGTTTTTATTAATAAAATCAATTATACGTAACAAACATTAGAATAAAAAAAAAAAGAAAACTCTATATTATATTCTCTTAATTTATTTTATAAACCTTCACGCCCTCTATCTTCAATCCATTTTGAATGAGCTTTACTAATTTCAGGAATAATTATAGATTCTATATCAATATTATCAATTTGTTGTTGATTATTTAATTTAATCCAATCATTTGAATTTTCAGTAACAAAAACAACTTCATTTTTTCTAGTTTGTAATAAATTTCCAATAACTAATTGATGATTATATCTTTTTAAAGCTTCTCTTGCCTTTTTAATTAAAATTGAATTATCAGTTTCTAATTTAAATGAAACAATCATTGCAACAGGAGCCCAAGAATCAACTAATCTACTTAAGAATTTAGGAACCGGTTCTAAATCAACAATTAATTTACCACCAGATTCTCTAGATTGAATTTTATGTTCAGGAATTCTTGAAGAAGGTAAAAAAAAATCAGAAACAGCAGCAGCTAAATAAAATAAAGCATTTGTACCAATAACAGATAATTCTTGAGCAATTAATTTTAAAGTAAATAAATATTGATGAACAGTTGTAAATGGAACTACCAATAATAAATTTTTTTTTTTAGCAAGATTATATTTTCTTAATAATATTAACATTTCTTTTTGAAATTTATCATTAATTTCAACTTTTTCACCATTTTTTGATTCAATCATATAATCTAAAAAGCAATTAGTTGTATGAGAATAATGTCTTGAATAAGGTAATAAAGAGAATTCACGATGTAAGAATATAACAGCATAATCATTTTCCAGAAAATATTCAGCAGAAGTTGCACCTCTTGTACCAGCACTAAAATTATCAATAAATCGAACAGTATTATTTTCTAATGGAACAGTTGTACCACCAGAGGTGACCAAGACGATTTTTCTATTTGCTAGGTTATGGAAATTAATGAATTCAGCAACATTACTTGATATTTGAGATAAATAAGGAGGAGGTTTATGAGTTTTAAAATAATTATCTTCATCGATTGATTTAGCAGCAGGGAAGTCGGGTATTGATCTATCTATTGCAGATTTTGTATCCGGTATTGAAGTATGGACACGATTTAGATTGAGCTGTGGTTGATCAGACATTTTTGAGGAGAAGAAGAGGACGAGTTGAGTTGGATGGTATAAATACTGTAGGAATAGAAATTGTTTTTGGAGTATAAACGAACGAGCGAACTCAACAGAACGAAGTTCAACAGTTCAACAACGTACTACAGTGTTCTTCAGACGAGTGCTTTAACAGTGTTTAACAGTGTTTAACAGTGTTTAACAGTGTTTGACTGTGCTTTAATATTTAATGGTTCCTGAGTCAGTCTGACAGGACGGGTCGAAGGATACGTCGTCTGTTGGAGGACGCAGTGATATAGGGTGATTGTAACGTACTAGAAATAAATTAACTCTACAGTCTCTACTTCTATTTCTAGCTAGCTGTTGTGCTAACCATTGATTTACAGCATCTTCTCTAAGTTCTCTTTCTCTTCAAGATGTTGCATTGTGATAACCTGTAGTTGTTATAAATAGCTAGTATTACAGGGTCTTCTGCTTCTCTGGGGCCCTGTTTCAGGCTGTGCTGACGGCGGTCATTTCAATTTCATTTTCCTATAAAACCAGCTCTGGTTCCTGTTTTCCTCCTTATCTTTGCTACACTCTTTCTTCTTGACAAATCCAAATTATCTTTTTTATCTCATTATGTCTGAAAGACCTCAACCACCAACCCTTCCTGAAGGTTGGTCTGCTGAATGGGATGAGGTATGTTTGCTACTTTTAATTTAACTATTATTATATCACTTGATTACTAACTTTACTTTGTTTTTAGGAATATAAAACTTATTTTTACGTCAATTTATTAACTGGTGAAAGTACTTGGACTTTACCAACAGAAGCTGCTCATGCTTCTGCATCTGAAGAAAAAATTAATAATGCTTCACAATTTTTACAAAATCAAGAACATGTCGATACAACTGAATTAAGTAATAGTACTTCTGCTCCTGGTCCTACTGATAGAGGTTTATTAACTACTGCTGCAATGAGTTTCTTAGGTGGTGGTAGTAGCCGTCGTCGTTATGGTAATTTATATGGTGGTTCATATGGTGGCTCATATGGTAATGCTGGTATGGGAATGATGGGTGGTAGTTTGTTAGGTGGTTTAATGGGTTCATCAATGGGTGGTGGACATCATCATGGTGGTGGTGGAATGGGTGGTATGGGAGGAATGGGAGGAATGGGTGGTGGCCTATTCGGAAGACCAGATGGACCATTTGGAGGTGGAGGATTTGGTGGATTTGGAGGAGGACCAGGAGGAGGTGGTTTCGGAGGTGGTTTCGGTGGTGGACCAGGTGGTGGATTTGGTGGTGGAGGAGGAGGACCAGGTGGTTGGTAGTTTTTATCAATATGATTCTCCTTGTTGTTTGATTTGATTTGATATATTGTATTTTATAAAGAAATATTTGATATATTTTATGATTTTGATTTTTTTAGTTGTTCTTTCTTTTCGTTTGTGTTTTCTGATTTATATACATTACAAATTACAATTATTATTATTTAATTGTATTTTGTTTTTTTTGGTTTTGGCTTAATTAAATAAATAAATGTACTGTACTGAATCTCTTGAAAAATTAATTGAAATATGGATAATAGTCTTTGACTGATTAATTATTTTATACGAGGAAAAAGATATACTTCATTAGATCACTAAACCTGCAAAACAAAATGACAATTGGACCACTTACACTATCGAATATTAATTGATCAATCAATTGAAGATAGTATCTGGTAGCAGGTATCTGGTAGCAGAATAACAGCCACCACTACTAAGCTAAGCTTAACAGTAGTAATAAAATTAATCGTATATAGAAACGACTCAGTTTTACCCCCGGATCAATCACCGCACTGGCGGCCTGGCGCGCACTGGCCAATTATATCACGACTGTCGACAGACGCCGTCGGCAACCATTTATGGGTTGAAAACTTGAAAATTAAAAAAAGTAAAAAAAATTAATTATTCTATATCGATCAATTTATTTAATTGGCAAACAGTTCTGCTTTTTTTGTTAAATAGATATCCTGTTACCTGTATCTAGTTCTAGTCAGATATATATACTGTGCTTAATATTCTGTAATACTAAAATTACAATCTCTTAATTAGTAAATTGATCATCCATTCAAAATTTAACGTTAACGTCAATCTTGCAAATGTCCAAATTCGAACCAAATCTTAACTTTTTTTGTTTAATTAATTATCGGTTTACAGACTAAGGTGGTAACTTAATTTCTTAAACTGGACTAGTTCAAGATCCCTGGGACTATATTGGAGGGGGCCGCTGGCTGGCACTGGCTGGGGGCCCGGTAAAATCTGACGCGTGCTTTGGTTTCCTTGATTTTTCAAACTTTCAACTTTCAACACTTAATTGTATATTATCAATTAATCCTTTTTAAATATTGGATGATATTGTATCAGGAAGTTGAATCCACTGATGATACTATTTCTGTTTCCAGAAGTCAACTAATCAAATTAATATTGCTTATATAAAGCTTTTCAAAGGCAATGGTATAGGCATTAATTGGTAGCTATATATTCATTCACAATTAAGGCTCAAGTTGATTTCAAATCATATACATACTCAGACTATTCTAGATTTCTTAAATTTGGAACAATTGACTATATATGTTTGCAATCTGTTGTCTTCTGTTTTTCTACCAGGTACTAACTATACAGCCAGTGATACTGTGAAATTGTGTGAATTAATTGATGATGTAGTAAAAAATACCAAAAAACACTATATAGACCAATTAATTTGAATTAAACCTCATATCAACAATACATACATATACATCTGATTAACTATTAACTATTAAAATAATTATCAAATTAAATTAAATTAAATAAAAAACGTTAAATTATATTATGTCTTCAACTTCCTGTCAAAATCATAGGGTCGCATCAATATTAATTATCAAAATTACTTTAATTTCAATGATTATCATGATTCATGATTCATCAGTATATACGTTATAATCAACTAATTCAATTATAATTAAGCTAGAGTTATACTATTTGAATTATATATAGAGTTTTATTGTGATTTGCTCATATAAGAAGTTAGAATCTCATGGCCTTGATCTAAATCTTGTATATATTAAAGCTACTTGACTATATATAACTTGATTCATTTTGAAATTTTTTTTTTATATATAGCAGCTTATTATAGCTAGAGGAGTTTATACCACGACCCCTGATTATCAGTATAGTACCCCTGATTATCAGTATAACGTAATTATTTGTTACTGAAATTTCGAAAATCGTACTCTACGTATGATATTGTAATGTTCAATACCAATATTCAATGCTGTAGATTTTTTTTTCTTTCTAGATAAAAAAAACACAACAACAAAAATGTATGAAATATATGAAATATATATGAGGTAAGATAAAATAAAATAAAATAGTAATAGATATAAAAAAATATAAAAGAGAGAGAGAGAGAGAGAGAGAGAAGAGACAAAAAAAGAAAACAACTTAAAAGATGAAAAAAACACTCAAATAAAAAAGTACTATAAGAACTCAATCATTAAAAAATCAAGAAAGGGGCAACAACAAAAGAAATACTGTAGTGGAAAGAAAAATATAAATTCTAACACACAAACAAAAAAAAAAAGGAAAAACACATCATTTCATGAAAACTATAAGAATAAGAACTCAAAAAATTATAATTAAGAAGCAACAACTAAAAAAATGGTTCAAAGAGAAAGGAAACATGGATGATAAAGTATGTATAATAGCAACTAGTAAAACAACACATGATGAAATCAAATTAACACAACAAAATATAAAATGAAAGTTTTGTAATAAAAAAAGAAGACTTTTTTGCAATATATATCAATGAAAAAAAAAACATAAGTAAAGAAAAGCAAAACTAAATAAGAATGAAGACAATAGATGTAAAATTGAGGCAAAAAAACAAACATAAAATGCAGATATCTTTCTGATATTCATATTGAATTATCTTCTATACATATAATTCATTGGAGCAGGACCATTATTTTGTTGTTTTCCCCAACCACATTTCAAAGGTCTACCATTAATTGTAAAACCAGATAATTGGAAGATAGCTAAAGCAGCACGTTCATGAGAATCATAACCAACAAAAGCACAACCTTTTTCAGGATGGAATTTGAAATCAACAATATAACCAAAATTTTGTAATAAAGGAATTAAATCATTTTGAGTTGTAAAATGAGCTAAATTTCCTAAATAAACGGTACATTGCCAGTTTGGAGCTTGTCTTAAAATAATTTCATAAGATTGAGGTTGTTGTTGTTGACCATTTTGTTGAGATTGAATTTTATTAATTTGAGAACCATTTGGTGAATTACCATTAGTATTTTGATTAATTTGACCATTTGGACCTAATAAATGGTTACCTTGAACACCTCCATTAATTGGAATGATTTGACCATTACCTGATTGAGGACCATTACCATTTAGATGATTATTGTTATTATAATGATTATTATTATGATGTTTAATATTTAAACCTGGAGGACCATTTTGTTGTTGTTGATTATTATTTTGACCAGCTTTATGAGCAGCCCAATTTAATCTGATAGCTCTACCAGCTAGAACTTCACCATTCATAGTTTGCAGAGCCTTTTCAGCATCTTGTAAATCTCTAAAAGAAACAAAACCATAACCTCTAGATCTACCTGATTTCATATCCCACATGACATTAGCTTGAATTTTAGAAGTAAATGGAGCAAAAGCAAGACCTAAAGCATCATCATCAACTTCAGGAGATAAATCACCAATAAATAAATTATAAGATTCACCTTGTTTTGTTGATTGAGTTTGGAAAGCCCAACTTAATTTTAAAGGATAATCAGCTAATATAGTACCTTGTAAAGCTCTTAAAGCATTATCAGCAGAAGTATGGTTATCATATTCAATAAAGGAGTAATGGAAACCTGGATTATTCTTATCATATAATAATTTAATTGATTGAATTTGAGAACCTAAAGAAGAAAATAAATCTCTTAACATTGGTTCAGTAACAGATTTATGGACACCACCAACATAAATGATAGTTTGTGATAATTCACGACCACCTTCAACAGCATTAGCCACATTTAGAGATTGTTGTTGTTGTTGTTGTTGTTGTTGCTGTTGTTGTTGCTGTTGTTGTTGTTGATTTTGAGATTGATCATCAACTTGTTGAGATTGAGGTTGTTGTTGAGATTGAGGTTGTTCAGTTGACATGGTAAAAAATAAATGAATGATATTAAGATATTGTTTTTTTTAAATAAAAAAAGGTAACTAAGTATATATGAAAGATGAGAAAAAAATAGGTATTTGTAAGATCTATTGAAAGGGAGAGAGGGAGGGAAATAGATTTATTATTATTATTATTATAAAATTTATTAAGTATATTAATGCAAGCTAGAAACAACAAAAATGAGATAATTGATAAATATAAGCTCGTTAAGTGTTTAGTAAAGGTGTTAACGTTGATAGAAGTTGTATTATAATAACAGGGTATAATTTAATTTTCAAGTGTAAGGGCAAAAAAATTAAAAAAATTGGATTTTGGGAATGGGAGAAAATGGGAACAAAATACCTCTTTGGAGAAAGAAAAAGGAAGATGAATTGAAGAAGATAAAAAGCAGAAAGCAAGCTTTGAGCAGACCAGAGACAAAGATGAAGAGAGAGGAGAGAGGGAGAAGAAGAGTAGAGAGAAAGAAAAGGAAAAGGTTTCCTATAAATATACGTGTGAAAATGAAAAGTTGCAGATGAATGGATCTTCTAATTAATTAGCACAATATATTCGAGGCAGTTTAATTGCATTGTCGACGAACAAGGGAACAACTGGCGGTTATGAGCCTGGGGGCCTATGGGGGGCCGCGGGCGGAGACAGACGTTCTGGTCACGGTGCTGCCCCGTAAGCCCTGGCTGGCCGGCAGACATAGGTGTGCTCTATGGGCCCTTGACTGTTGACCTACACAATTCATCTGATCCAGTACCTACGTACGTTGTATATGTCAATATCAATTTATCAATTTATATGTTTAAAAGGGGATATAAATAGCTTGCTGGGATCATCGATCCTCTCCGCCCAATATCAGCCAATCTCGTGCTAAAATATAGATTTGGCGCACTCGCCCACGCGCTCGGGAGAGCCTCACACACGCAATTCCACAAATCCACAAATTAACAATACTTAACGGAAACCGTGGCGGAAGGGCTCAACTTTATCAACTTTATCAAAAATAATCAAATAATTGATTAATACTAATTTAATAGTATATAGTAATTAAAAAAAAAAACAGAACAATTAATTTTATAATATTTATATATAATATTCAATTATATCGAAAGTATATGGGAAGTAATTCTTGATGAACAGAGTACAGTGCCCTAGTAAGGTATTCAAACTCTATACTAGCTTCATAAATTTCAACATTTTCCTTACATGATTCTTGAGTTATATTTATAAATTTCAAATTATCATATCCAAATAAAAGTAGCTTAAAAGACCACAAAAAATTAGGATCTATTGTACAATATAATTTTGCATGATAACTATAATAATCATTTTCAAAAAAGTGTATAAACACTCTTTTATATAATTTACTACTCTCTAAAGATCTTTTAAATACCTTAAAAAATTGTTTCAGACAATTAATTGATAATCGATTAAAATAATATTTCTTCTCTTGACTATTTGAAAAAGAAATTGAAAGTTTATTTTCACAATTTATAAATTTTGAAAATCCATAATCGTCAATGACTTTTTTTTTTATAATAATATTTGATAAAATATTCATAGTTGGAATCCATAATTTCTTCATTAGTTATAATTTCAATCATTATAACTCCACATAATTGTAAACGTATTCTATCACAATAGTTACAAAATTGATTGATTAGATTTAAAAAGTTCGTTTGAAATAAATCGTCATTCGTGACTAAACAATTTTGTTTCCAGTTATTAAAATGAATTGTAAGTTTTAAGTTATTATCATTAGATTAATTAGAAAAAATTTTAAAAATTGGAATGCGGTTAGCTATACTAATATGAATTTTATTAATTAAATCTAAATCGATATTTAAAGTTGGGCACTCAGTTTCATTTAAATCATTTTCTAGTTCATATAACAACAATTGAAATAATCACATCTGACCACTTTCCTGTATCAACACTTCAATCACTGGACTTTCTGAAACCACTTCAACTTCATTTATCTTGTTAATCACTGAAAACCCTTCAACTACCTCTCCAAATACAACATGCTTACCATTCAATTCATGGTTATTACTCAAATTGAAGAAAAACTGGCATCCATTTGTATCTGGCCCAGAATTAGCCATCGATACAGTCATAGCATTATCTAAATTAATATTCACTCAATTGTTAGTATAAAGTACTTAGCTATTTTTATCTTGTATAGTATTTTAATGTACATACTGTCATAAAAGAATCCTTCGTCATCAAATGTATCTTTTCCATAAATACTTAAAGTACCTAATCCATTACCTTTTAAAAAATCTCCAGTTTGAATTATAAAACCTTTAACAATTCTATGGATTTTACAATTTTTATATCCAATTGGGTTACCTTGTAAGTCTTTGAATTCACCAGTTGCAAATTGTCTAATATTTTCACATGTAATTGGTAGTTTCTCTGTAAATAATTTAATTTTAATTCTACCAATTGATATCGTACCAAACTTAATATCAAAAAATATAACTGTATCATTGGGCTTTAGGAGATATTGGCTCTCTTCTTCTTTCATTATCATATAATAATATGGGTGTATCTTCACAATCAGATTGAATCAATTGATCCGGTTAAGCAGTTGTTGTGTCTATATAATGGCGTTGAGTCGTTGACCACTTACACCGTTACACGCCCTCTACGTAGAAGTTTTTCAGTATAGTAGTAATATCTTCTTTTTATGGTAGTTTTTTCTTTTACACATTTCATCCCTTTGATATTGATATACCCCTCTTAGCCTCTTATTATCTGAAGATCAGCCAGCATTCAGTTAATTTGAAGCCTTGAATATTGAGTTTGCCACTCTTAAAAGTCTTCCAATTGCACTTGGTATAGTTTCTAAATTTATTAGCTTCAGCCTCTTTAGTTGGCCTTCTTCAATCGTCTTCATCCAGAGTATCATGAGTAAGATGATAATTTGAATCAATTAATTGTTTCAATTAAGGATCGAGAAGCTGAAGTTCAAAAAAGATGGTACACAAATCACATTTGCAGCTTCAGAAACTTTGCTTGTACTATATATTACTTAGTTTTTATTTGCTCTCATCTTTCATTTATGTTGCTTATATTACACTATCCTAATAAGTTATTTAATAATACAAAATATATAATTAAACTTCATTCAGCATCATCAATAGAATTGTCCACAAAGCTAAACCCAGTATACTTATACTTGCCTCTGAAAAGGCTTGCTTTAGAGATATAATTAATCTCACCATTAAAACTATCATTGACATTTCTAATAAAATCAATTGATATTTTATTATTATTCCCCTTAAGTTTTGAAAACGCATCTGATAATCCTCCTTTTGGCTTGGTTAATATCTTGAACTTTCTTCTTTCCTTAATTACAGAAATGTAAATGTTAGCTAATTTAGCTAATGAAATTTCTGAACAAGATTTATCAAATATCTTAATTTGAAATATATCTTTTTGAACGTTCCAAGTACTAGGTTTATCTTTTTGAATAGGTTTATAACTTGTTTGGATTTCAAATCTAATCGGATATTCATTTTGGAAACAAAAAATTCTAGCAATATCAGGTTTCGAATCTGATATTAAATCTAATTGATTGATGTTTGAATTCTCGACCAAATTAAGAAATTCATACAACTGTTTTGTGTTTTTTAATGACCATTTAAGTTGCAATATATTTAAATTATGAAAATAATTATTTTCTTGAACATTTGATGATATGCCTGGGTATGATTGTTTTAACCATAATTTAAATAATGAATTAGGTAAGTTTATAAAGCCATTAATGATGCATCTTTCTATACTCAAATATTTAATAGTATGCTGTTTTTCTAAATTATTAAATTTCAATAAATTTATAGTACAATCTTGTATTCTTAATTTGATTAAATTAGGCAAATTCTTTACTTTATAATCAAATATAAGTTTTAGCCTCTTAAACTTTGAACAAATCAATAACTTCTTTAATGATTCACATTTAAAATTAGTTAAATTAACTTCATTATGTTTTATGAGAGAATTTAAGAGTAAGCAATTTCGGATTGAAAGAATTTCCTTTGAGATATTTCAACAAACTGGACTTCAAAGTGATATTCATTTGATGAAAGTTTTGAATAATTGGCTTTAGATATATCAAAGTATCTTCCACAAAGTATATGCTTTTTGATTTTTCAGATTGAAGAAATATAAATGTTTTATCTTGGCTATTTTTCTTAATTATATTTATGAAATCTTTGAAAGCTTCAGGTGTATATTTAGTACCAAAAGTTCCATAATCAATATAATCATCAAAAATAATCGTTATTTTTTTCAATTGTTTTAAACAACATGACTTTTTCAATATACTTATTGTACTTTCGGAAATTAAATAGTCACAGTTAAATTCATAACTGTTAAGATTTTCAAGTCTTTTGAATCCAATAATATCTCTAATGTAATCACTATGCTTTAAACAAGTCAAACAAGGAAAGTTGATTATACCACCTAAATAATATTGTGAATGAAAGAAATGGTTGAGTGGGCAATTGTCAGTAATTAACTTGATCATTCTTTGTATAAGATTATATCCATCATCTCTGACACCCCTACGTGATATAATATCTTGCATATATTCTTCCTCATCTGTGTAAGATTGGAGACACTGAAATATCCAGAGATCATTAGGAGAGTGAAGATTTTGTGGTTTTTGCTTCTCAAGAAATCTCACGATATAATGCAACTCATCGTAGGTAGGTTGATAATGGGGATATTTAATGAACACTGGTAGCCATAAATTAAAAATGTTTTTATAGAAAATATTATAAACACAATATATTTTAATTGAATAATCAACTTTTAATAACATGTTCTTTAATTCTTTGTTTGTTTGAAAGTTTGAAGTTATAATTAAATTGATAATAGTTTTTATATCCAACACATGCATCTTTAAAAGCAATTTCCCAAATATGTAATTTTAATTCATTTGATATAAGTTCTGATGATTAACAATTGCTTTGAATTCTTTGAATAAGTTTAATTCATAGTCCAAAATTGGTGGCAAGGTTGATAGTGATACTCCCAAATTAATTGGAACTTCAAAGTCTTTATTCTGTCTATAGGTACCAAAGTGGAAACACAGGCAAGGAAGTTGAGTTTTCATTAATTCTGAATTGATTTAGGTGTATTCAAAAGAAATGAAAAAGAAGTATAGAAATAGATTAATTTATTAAAATTTTAATATCCTGTATGATTTATATTCTTGGGAGCACATTGATCATTTTATATCCTGCTCTGCTTTGAAACCATGTAGCTAAAACATGTACTATTGCTTCAATATCGCGCGGAATATGGCATCTTTAAATTCATTCACTTTCTAATTTAGTAGTAGTCATTAAATTCTAAGATTTCTCAAACTTATCGTAATCCTTAGAATTGTAATTCAGAGAATTGGGGGTATATTGATCTACCTTTTAACATTTAATACATTTCCAAAAGATTTATACAATTTACAATACTATATTACAAATGAATAAACCAATTTCATAATAAAAACGTAGCTATCATTGAAATCTAAATAAAACAAATAGGAGTATGAAAGGAAAAAACAAATTTACAAAAGATTTATGAATTAATATGCATGGTTATTTCTTTTACCATCTATCTGGACCACCATGACCACCACGTCCACCTGGACCACCTTGGCCACCAAATCCACCACGACCACCTTGTCCTCCAAAGCCACCACGTCCTCCTTCACCACCAAATCCACCACGGCCACCTGCTCCACCTTGACCATGACCACCTGGACCTCCTTGACCATGACCACCTGGACCTCCAAATCCACCTGGGCCACCTTGACCACCAAATCCACCTTGTTGACCACCTGGGCCACCATGACCACCTTGTTGGCCACCATAACCACCTTGACCACCTTGTTGGCCACCATAACCACCTTGACCACCTTGTTGTTGACCACCATATCCACCTTGTTGACCTTGAGGAGGAGGACCACTTGGTCTGAAGTCTTGGAATGATTCTTTATTGTGTTGTTTAACTAAATAAGCAATAGCACCTGTACCAAGGACACCAGCAGCACCAATGGCAGCAATTTTACCAATTCCAAAACCACCTGATGAAGATTCAGTTTCAGTGGCATCTTTATCTTCAGGTTGTTCAGTTTGAATAGTAGTTTGTGTAGTTTCAGTTGGCTGAGCAGCTTCAGCACTTGCAGTGTATTCAGCAGCAGCACCACCGGTAGAAGCACTAGAGGAACCAGGGTTAGTCCATGTTGATTCACCACTTGCTTGATTGACATAGAAGTAAGCTTTATATTCTTCATCATATTGGGCAACCCAACCTTCAGGGACTTGAGGAACAGCAGCTTTTTCACTCATTGTATTTGTAATTTAATTGTAGTGTTTAGTTGAACAATCAATTGAGAGTTTACAGGGGCAAAAGAGAAGAAGATAAGGTATGCGAAAAGTTGGGGAAAGAGTTAGCCTTTTATAGGGATCAAGATTCGTTTACTATAACTTTACTTTAATTCCAGCTAAGCACCACAATTGGCACACATGCATCACGGTTTCCACACAAGTAGGGTTGATCGATGGGTTTAATCGTGCCCAACGGGTTTTGTGTTTGCCAGAGGGGAGAGCTACTGTCAATTACGACGATTCTTTGTGTTTTGTGTTGAAATTTGGAGTCTTTATGGTGGAATTGGGCACTCGTTTAAAGTAAGTCGGGTTTTGATATGGAACGAATCAAGTCAGAAAAGAAGCCCAAAGAAGAAACAATTTTAAGAACCAACTTCGCCGCTATCGAGGCTGTGCAGGTCCTGGGTCACCGAGAATGAACTACAATACTGATTAATGATGATATATCGGTTCAGCTACACGTCAACACGTCAATTGATACAAAATACATCAGTTGTGTGCTATGCTATGCTTCCAACAATTCATTTGCACAGTTGCTTGCCTTGGATCAAATACATGTTTCTTTTTCTCTATTTCAATTGACTAGAAAAGAAAAGAAAAGATAGAAAAAGAGAAATGATCTGATCTAAACAATCAAATACAACCTTGGTTGATACTGATTAATTGACTAAGAGATCCTCACTAAACTGTCTTCATTGACTCATCATCCTTGACCCATTCTCCAAATTGTTTCAAATTAATCAGCAGTTATACAAGTACATCCTTGATTTATAACAACACTACTATAGCCACTCCTTTTTTTGAAGTTTTATATAATAAATCAATTGCAATTATATATGTAGTTTGATAAACTTATTACACAGCTAGTATATAGGAATAAAAAAAACGCTGTATTTCTGATTAACAGTAAACCTGGAATCCGGATCTGGAATCCGGATGTATTACGTACTGTAATCTGAAGAATCTGAAATTAAATCCGGTGCTCTCAATTTTTACCTATCTTCTGATTCTGATTCTTCTTACTCTTATAAATTAACATAATAATAAACACAAGTTATATCTGATTCACGGTTCAATAAAGTTACATCAAAATATACAATTCAATAGAATATAGCCATACCTGATGGGTGGATTTAATAATATTTTACTATCTGAAAAACATTATGAATCAACTTCAACTTTAGAAAACAACAACAACAACAAAGAATTAGAATCAATTGAACGTATAACTATTTTATTACAAGATAAACAAACAACAGCAGTCATTTATCCAATTTTTAATCTAAATGAATTATCAGAAAATTTATTAATTTTTTTATTACAAGAATTTAATAATGAAATTTTAAAAAATGATAAAATTCAAATGTTTTTAAAAACTTTAACATTACATGAATTTAAAGACTATTGGTTCAATCAATTTGGTGGAATTATGATATTAGCTAATGATGATCAATGCCAATTACCTCAAGATTTATCAATTCTTGAATGGTCTAAAATTTGTTGTGGATGTTTTTCAATTAAAACTTGTTATCCTTATAGAGCTTCACATATTTGTACTGGAGATTTTTTAGTAAATTCAATATTTAGAAACAAAGGAATTGGAACTAAATTAGTTGATTGTTTTTTAAATTGGTCACCAAAATTAGGTTATTTAATTGTTCAAATAGATTTAATTTTAGAAAATAATGAACCTGCTAGAAGAATATTAGATAAATTTTATTTTAGAAAAACTGGTATGATTAAAGGTGGTTTATTAAATCATGATAATAAAAATGTTATTAATTTATTAAGTTATGGGAAAGATTTAGATACTGGTGAAGATAAAATTATAAGTAAATTTGAAATGATTAAACATTATTTATCAACTGGAAATTATCATAAAAATGCAACTAAGGCTGATAAATCTAGAATTAGAGCAGCTTGTTCAAATTATAAACTCATAGGTGATAAACTATATATGAAAGATAGAGAAGTTATAGATGATTTTGAACAACAAAGAGCTATAGTTAAAGCATTACATGATGAAAAACATATAGGTATTAATAAGTTAACTTCTATGGTTGCTGAGAAATATTATTGGTTAAAGATTAAAGAAGCTGTAATTAATGTTATCAAAGATTGTGAAGTTTGTAAGAAGACTATTCATTGGCAAAGTCCAAGAAAAATTCTCAAAACATCATCAAATATTTCCACATCAACCCATATTCCAACTGAAATTGAAGTTAATGGTACTACTTCAGTAGTTAATGCTGCTATTGCTGCTGTAACTGGTAATTCTAATAATCTTAACACATCTGATTATGATATTTCAAAAAATTCTGATTTTGATTCTACATCTGTTGATACACCATATCCAGAAATGAATTATGATGATCATTTAGGACTTGAAGATCCAAATATCAGTGAAGTTGTTGAAAATATAGTTGCACATCATCATCATACACAAAGAACATCCAATATTCGTGATGACTTAGTTGATAAACCAATAACGATAACTACTAGTTCGATTACTAAAATTCCCGCATCAAGTTCAACAGTTGATGTTGTTTCAAATCATTTTAATGACTATGCACATTATTCAAATGGGAATTCCTCAGATTATCAACTAAATATTGATCATTTTGAATACACCGGTGAAGATGATGTTGGAGGAGATGAAGATGACGAAATTGAACATGATGGAAGAAATGGAGTTGGAGATCATGTACCGACAACAGAAGAGGATATTTTGGCCAGAGTATTTTTAAGTCACGACGACGAAGATGAAAAATGAGGTGAACATATTATAACTAATTGGAGTTTGTGTGAATTGTGTTATTTAATATTTTATTCTATTCAATTGTATATTTTATATTTTACTGTATATTTATTTACTCTTTATTTAGATCTCGCGTATTTAAAAAAAAGGGCCGAGCCGCTCATCACGCCGCACGTTTCTGTTCTTGGCATTCTGAGCCTGGAAAAAAGACAGAAATGAGTTGAAACTGTTGTTGAAGAAGCAACACACCGCTGATAGATTATAGCACACATACCCCTTTCGCCCCTGTTACTGCTTCTTATTTTAATAGCACCTTCATATCCCTGGGAAGTGTCTTATAAAAGTGCATATTCCTGTTTGGTCTCTGTATTTACTAATAATCATGGCTATTCGAGATAAACTGATTGGCTCTCACAGCAAAAACAACAACAACAACAATATTAATAATGATAATAATAACAACAACACCAACAACCACAGAAGATACACTGAGAACCCAAATTTAGAAAGAATCAATACAACTTTCATTCAAGTTAAAGAAAGTATTGGTTACAGATGCAGAAAAGTCCTTTATAAAATTGAAGATAAATTAGGTCCAATTGCTAAAAGATTGATTCCTAATTTCATTGTTGCACATTATGTTTATATTGTCACTTGGGTAATTATATGTTCAATTTTAATCTATCCTGTTAAAAATATTCGTTATATTGATGCTTTAGTTTTTGCTGCTGGTGTTTCAACTCAAGCTGGTTTAAACACCGTTAATATTAATGACCTGACACTTTATCAACAAATTGTTATGTATGTGGTCTGTATGTTTACTACCCCAATCTTTATTCATTCTTCACTTACATTTATTAGATTATATTGGTTTGAGAAAAAATTTGATGATATTGGAGAAAAATCAAAATTAAATTTCAAAATGAGAAAATCTCAAACTCTAGCTGCTTTTAGATCTGAAACTATGGCTAATACAAGAACAAATAGTATTATGCCTAATAGAACCGGCACTAATATGAATACTGCAAAATCTTTCAATACTCATAATGCTTCCGAAGATTTAAGTTCAAGATTACATAAATTTCAAGCTACTCAAGGAGATCAAAATGAAAAAAAATTAGATGATGTTTTAGAAGATGTTGAACAAATTATTGAGGGTTCTTCAAGTTCCCATGCTACTACATCACCTGAATCTGGCTCTAAAAATATCAATGAAAAATATACTAATAATATTGAATTACAAAATTTAGAAGAACATGATAAAACCGCTTTTAATACTTCTTATAATGATGTTGTTCATTATAGTGAACCAAGTGATGAATCTGATTCGGATGTTTCGGGAAATGATTTAAATTTATCTTCTCCTATTAGTGATAAAAATAAAGATATCAAGTTTGCCAATTTACCAAAGCCACCAAGTAAACGTAGAACTACTGATGTAAATCCAAGAGATCTTTATATGTCAATTTCAATGATGCAACATAAACAACAACAACAAAATGAAAAGGATCTAAAAGATGAAGAAACTGGACCTGCTTTACATATTAAAGGACCCACAGAAAGACAAAGATTACCTGGTTATCATAAACATAGAAAATATCATATTCAAAGAAAAAGACAAGAAAAATTAAAACTTCAAAAAGATATTCAAGAAGAATTAGTTGATGAAGAATTAAATGAATTGCAAAAGGAGAATGGAAATGAAACAAGTCATTTAGATGCTCCAAGATCATTATTTATTAGATCTAAATCAACCCCTGTTGTTCCTTCTATTAAGTATTCTGATGATGATGATGATGAAAGTGCCGTGAGTGCTGAATTTGATTCAGATAGGGATGATGACTTATCTAGTTTAGATGGTGGTCATCATGATAATTCACATCATCGTCCAAAGCTGCATGAAAGACAAAGTGATCCTGGTACTGGTATTGATAATTCACATGTCGCTTTTACTAAGTTGGAGGTTCCAAGAACTTCAAATAGAAGACATTCAACTATAGATAATAATATAAAACTTAGATCACAAGCAGGTGCTCAATTTTCAAAATTAAGTAGAAGATTAACAAGAACAAAATCTGGTTTGAAAAGTGTAAAAAGCTTAAGTTATAGTGATTTAGATGATATGTCAGAAGCTGACCTTGCTAGTGTATATTCTAGAACACATTCACATTACCATGATAATTATTTATCTTGGAACCCAACTGTTGGTAGAAATTCTACTTTTGTTACACTGACTGATGACCAAAAAGAAGAGTTAGGTGGTGTTGAATATAGAGCCATCAAATTATTAATTACTGTCCTTATTTTTTATTATGTTGGCTTCCATATTGTTGCTTTAGTAATGCTTTTACCTTTCGGTATTGAGAGAAAACATTATGCTGAACTTATTAGATCAGATGGTGTTTCACCAGCATGGTGGGGATTCTTCACTGCTGCTTCAGCTTTTAATGATTTGGGTTTCACATTAACACCAGATTCAATGATGTCTTTTGCACAAAATGCTTATGTTTTGATTGTTTTAAGTTTTTTTATCGTTATTGGTAACACTGGGTTCCCGATTTTCTTAAGGTTTGTAATTTGGCTTATGAGATTATTTGTTAGACCATTAACTCTAATGCATGAATCTTTATCGTTTTTACTTGATCACCCTAGACGTTGTTTTACTTTATTATTTCCATCTGGTCCTACTTGGTGGCTATTTGCTGTTTTAGTTTTATTAAATGGTATTGATTGGATTTTATTTATCATTTTAGATTTTAATAATGACAGTTTAGCTTCTACTCCAAAAGGTTATAGAGTTGTGGATGGTTTATTTCAAGCTTTCTCTACTAGAACTGCTGGATTTGCGTGTGTTAATTTAGCTGATCTTCATCCAGCCATTCAAGTTAGTTACTTAATTATGATGTATATTTCAGTTATGCCTTTAGCTATCTCTATTAGAAGAACTAATGTTTATGAAGAACAAGCTTTAGGCGTTTATTTAGATCAGGAAGAAGAGGAAGAGGAAGAAGAAGGTGGTGATGGTTCCAATCCTACTAAGAAGAAAAGAAGAATGAATTTTGTTGGAACTCACTTGAGAAAACAATTATCTTTTGATTTATGGTTCATCTTTCTTGCTTTATTTATTGTTTGTATCTCTGAAACACATACATTATCAAAATCAGATCCTAATTTTAGTGTTTTTCAAATTTTATTTGAAATTGTTTCTGCTTATGGTACTGTTGGTCTAAGTATGGGCTACCCAAATACAGATATGTCTTTTTGTGGTCAATTTAACGTTGTGTCCAAATTAGTTATTGCCGCTGCGATGATAAGAGGAAGACATAGAGGTTTGCCTTATAATATCGATAGAGCTATTATGTTAGATACTAAAAAGTTGGATATCAGAGATAATATTCAGATGAATCAAACTCTTAATAGAGCATACACTTCTCAAAGTATTGATTCAGGTGACAATTACACTGGCTATCGTCCATCTGGTCCTTTATTACGTGCTAATACTACAGCCGATCAACCAATATATAAATTTACTGAGTTAGCTAGAAAAGTTTCACATGCTGCTACTTCTTGGGCTGAACAGAATTTCTCCAGAGATGATGCATTTTACACAAGAGTTTCAGATCCTCATCAACATCAACATCCTCATCAACATCAACAACATCAGCACCGTAAATCTAATGGTCATTTAAGATCAAGAAGTACAGGTCAGATATCCATTCCTGATGTTCCAATTATTAAGACTCAAAATAGTATTGATATTGAAAATGATCATGGTGGACCTCTTGCAGTCATTAAATCAGAAGAATATTTAGATGATTATTTTGGTGAGAACGGTGCTGCCATTTCAAGAGCTGCTACGAGTATTTTAAGTGGATCTGAAGGAGTTAAATCTTTCCATAGACTAGAATTGTCTGATATAGATGAAACTCAACCACTTTCTATAACAAAAAGTGTTGTTCCACTACCTAAAGCTGATACAGAATCATTTCCATCATCCACTCCAGAGCCTGAAGGTCCTGAACATCAAAATCAACCATCTTCATCAACTTCTGGTCTCAAATTTGAAATTCCAAAAAAGCCTGATTATTCACATTCATAATGATATTATCTTAATTTTTCGCATTAAAACATTTCAATTCTCTTTATTTTATTGTATTTACTGTACTTGATTTTATTTCTAATTTTTAAATTTATAGACTTTTTTTTGTTAGCTTTTATTATTTTTAGTTTTTTTTTTTGACAACCCATATGTAATAATTATCTTTTAATTAACTTTTAATAAAGACCTATATCTCATAAGTATAGGAATACAGTGAATTTGTCAATTTGAATAGCTCATGAAGTTGTAACGGGTAAGGATGTTTAGTGATTTTTGTAGTCGCACGACATCCGTCTCTTCGTTGAAAAATTTGTGTTGACTTTTGATTGGATTTTATATTGGAGTTTACACGGAAGAGACATTAATTCTACTCTACATCTTAATATAATTTCAATATGTCTGTTAGACTCGTGAACAGGCTTCCTATATTGACAGGGAGACGTCTTTTTTCATATTCTTCTATAATATTACAAGCTCAGAAACAACAACCTGTATCATCCAATTTAGACCCAGCTAAATTGAAACATATGAACTATCTTCTTCAATATTATGATCCAACTGTTGTGGAAAGTATTCTGCAAGCAGAATCTGCCATTAATCCAAAAGACTTTAACAAGAAAAAATTACCAACAACTCCATTCTCTCCACATTATTTGGATGATTTAACTAAATTAGATCCATACTTTGATCATTTACCAACACAGCAACCTGACACATACATGGGTTTCCCACAGCCTAATAAACCTGATATACCATTATCAAAAAGATCAGAAGATGAAGATGGTGATCTTTCGGAAAACCAAGAATTGGCTAAGAAATTATCTCTATCAACAGGATATGATGAGACTTATATTAGAGGATTAAAAGTGAAAACTTTAATATTGAAAACAGTTAGAAATCAAACTTCTAAAGGTAAAATTAATTCTTTCTATGCATTGGTCTGTGCTGGTGATAGAAATGGTATGTTGGGAATAGGTGAAGGTAAAGATCCTGAAGAACCAAGTAAAGCTGTTCTAAAAGCCCATTGGCAAGCAGTTAAAAATTTAACCAGAATCCCAAGATTAGAAAATAGAACTATTTATGGTAATGTCCAAAATAAATATTGTGCCTCTGTTATTCATTTAAGATCCTCTGCTCCAGGTTCTGGTTTAAGATGTAATGGAATGATTTTTGAGTTGGCTCAATGTGCTGGTATTAAAGATTTAAGTGCTAAAGTCTATAGATCAAGAAATAAGATGAATGTTATTAAAGGTACTATACAGGCACTCATGAAACAGAAGACTACTGAAGATCTTGCTCTAGAAAGGGGTAAGAAGGTTGTTGACTTAAGAAAGGTTTATTACTCTATTGATCCAGAAAGTGTCGAAGAGAATGATGAGTATAATGATGATTATGATGATGAATATATCGAGGAGTACACTTCAGAAAGTGTCGAAGAGGAGGAGGAGTATAATGATAATGAGTATACTGAAGAGCACACTGAAGAGCACACTGAAGAGCACACTGAAGAGCACACTGAAGAGCACACTGATAATTATAAAGAGTAGATTTCCCTTCAATTATATATAATATCATTTTCATACTGTACATATATTTAATTTAAAAGCATTTCTAATTTTTCTAAATATTTTCTGACTGTACGTAGGTCAAAAAAAAATGAAAGTACTCTTTTCATGTATATAGTGTCTTGAGACGTGTACTATTAAAACGAGGAGTGTCTTGTAATATTACAATTAAACAATTAAAAAGAGTTGAAAAAGGAGTATGTACAAAAAATCTCTAAGCACAAGAAATAAAGAAGGAATATAATTAAATAAACTTTAACCCCCAAAAATTATTAAAGAAAATAATTAATGAAAAATAATTAAAGAAAGATGAAAGTAAAAAGCAAAGAACAATAATAATCCATAAAATAAAATAAATAACCACACAATAATCAAGATTAAAGAAAATCATTTCTTTGGTTTCTTTTGAGATGCTTCTGCAACTAGTTCCTCAAATAGTCTAGCTTCTTCTGCTTCCCACTGAGATCTTTCTGTTGTCTTGAATATTTGACCAACGATCTTTAACGCTTCAGCTCTTTCTATTCTTTTGGAAACATCAACGGTTTCATCATATAATACTCTATCGGCAACATCTCTAATAGTGGAAGATATTTCTAAGTGTGAACCTCTCCATGCAGCAGCAAGTATCTTTCCCATCAATAATTTCTCCATTTCTGCAACATCTTCATCTGTTGGAATTGGCTCTTCTTCCTTTTTGGTTTCAATAACCTTACCATCAGTCTTAGAATCATCAGTTGTTTGATGAATTGATTCTTGAGTGGAATTATCAGTTTTTTGTTGTGCAGTTTCTTCGGTATCATTAACATTAGACTCATTAACATTAGGTTTAGGTTTTCCATCCTCTGATGTTTCTTCAGTAGTGTTACCACCTTCTAATTCTTGTAAATATTGTTCTCTTCTTTCACTCATCTTTGTTAATTCTTGCATAGTCTTCTGGGCTTCTAAAGCAGTACTGATTGTTTTGAATGTATCTTTAATTATTCCACCTTTTTCTTTAATTGAACCTAACCAACTTCCCATACCTAAAAATGTTCTGTGTGAATCTAAATACATTTGTGCTTTAGATATATAAATTCTACCAATTGTATGTAGAATTTCTAAACCAAAAGACTCCATCTTTAAATTTTCAGCTTCCAATCTAAATTTCTCTTTGAATGAAGCAACAACATCATCAGATTTATCAGTCTCAGTGTATAAACTTAGTTTTTCTTCTAATTTCTTAGTTAGTTCTTTCTTTATTTCTTCTCTATGTTGTCTTTGTTCTTCTTCTAGTTTCTCTACTTCAGCTTTCTTCTTGTCTTCTTTTAATTTTTCTAACTTTTTGAGTTTTTCATCCTCAGTTAAATGATCATATTCTCCATTTTCTAAACTTAAAGTACCTGCAGCAGTTGGATTAGCAGCATAGTATTCATCACTTTTGGCTTTCAATTCTTCTTCAGCTTCTAATTCATATTGCTGAGTTAAATTTTTTAATAAAGTTAATTCACCAATATAATTTAAAAATGATTCACCACCAAAAATTTGAGTAAAAAATTGTTCTGGATCATCCATTTTACCTTGACCAACTTCTTCTAAACCATATTGATCATATTTGGAACGTAATTGCTGATCACTTAATATTTGATAAGCTTCACTAATACTTTTAAAAATTTCAGCAGCTTCTTCATTACCAGCATTTTTATCTGGGTGATACCTTATAGCCAGTTTTCTATAAGATTTTTTAATTTCTAAGTCTGTTGCAGTAGGCTTGACTTCCAATAAGTCATAGTAGGTAGTATCGACGACCATTTTGAGATGAGATATAATTAGGGTTCTATGTATAAGGTAGTCTAAGAGTGGTTTCTGATGGCAAATGATTCTTTGTGAACTCAACTGGGCCCTGATTTAAAAATTTGTTGTTAAGCGAACCGATTTTCATTACGTACAGATTTACAGCTACAAGAGTACAACAATACTTAGTATAAGTAACACTTTATGCTTTGCAAAATATGAATGTTTGGAATTATAATATGATAAATGAAATATAAGGAAATCTTTAAGATTAAAAACGTCTAGCGCTTTGCTCTTATAATTTATAAACCTTCTCTTCTTTTCTTTTGAGATGGTGTACACTCTTCACCTTTTAAGATATCTTCTTTAACTAAAGTATCAGCAGCAACTCTCTTAGGAATATACTCCAAGATTCCTTCTAGTTCTGGACCATCCTCAACTCTAACAATACCATTATCGTCACCTAATATGAAATCACCTGGACTAATAGTTTCAACATAAGGTTCTGGATAATCATCAACCAATATATCAACGGGAACATTGATACCAACAATTTTAACAACTGGACCATGGGCTGTAGAACCAATTCCATAACTAAACACATCTCTTTTCAATTCTAAATGTTCATCAATGTCTCTTATTCTTCCAAACACAACAGTACCATTACTTTTTAAATAATTAGCTCTAGTAGACATTAATCCACCATATAAAGCATTGGATAATTTAGTATAAGGAGCTTCTAATTTTTGTAAATTTTTAGTTGTTGCAATAACTAGAACTGAATCTTCTGTTAATTTATCAATGTATCCACCTTTAATTGCTGGTCTTGGGTCATCTTTTGGAGCAAACAGAACAGTATAAGCTTTACCAACCATTGTTGTACCATTTGGGTTGGATGATTGTCTTTTTAAATTAGGTAGATAGCCACCATGTTTATATTTGAGTTTAACTAAAGCATCAGATAAATCACAGACGGTAAATTTGGATAAAAATTGAATAACTTTTTTTGGGTCAGCAACAGGCATTGTGTATTTTGAATTATTAAAGTATAAAGTAATGTTCCTTCCTTATAAAATAAAGAAGTTGTCTATATGATAAATCAAAAAAAATAGTTGTAGATTTTGTAACTTCTCCAGTTTTTTGAATTTATCGGGGATGGCTCGGACTCTCGGAATTAGAGGTCAAAAGGAAGAACCCCTGGTGTAGGGATGTAGTAGTTGTCAATTCCGAGCAGCTATAGAACTTGCTACCATATTTATATTGAGCTACGTATTTTGTAGTTCTAAATTCTAAATACAGTAAACTGAGCACATATTATGGTAAGGTATATGTGTTATAAGTAAACACAAAATCATAATAAAAACAAATTTAAAAAAAAGATCAAATTCTTATTTCCTCGATCTCGTTTCCGACTCCGAGGAGTAGCTGTACTAACTAGGAAACAACTAACTAACTGTGTACGTATAACTCAACATTGGCCGATGCAAATTCTTATATAGGCTATAGCTGTCTATTAACCCTTTAAACCATACCTCGAATAACGAATAACAGCATAAAGCAATTCCAACAGCTGGCCATTGCCTTTAGAGTGACTCAAAAAGTTTCAAACGCTTACGGTTTCTAAAACAGGAAAGTAAATCCTCCCCACATATGGTGTTTCTTTTTCTCTGTGGCTTCCAGGCTGTTTTATTTCCGATGAAATAGCCAGACAATAGAAAAAATAGTTGATGTTAAATTTTTTCATATACTTTGGTAGGTTTCCATATGGTATAAATATCAACTCGTTCCCATCTTAATTTCATCTCATTACTACCTTTACCCCCTCTCTTTAGAAAACTTCTGCTTTAAAATAATTTAAATATGAGTTCTACAACTGCAAATATTCTTGCTACCATTGGTACAGTTTGTTGGTGTATTCAACTAGTGCCACAAATAATTCATAACTATAAAAAGAAAGATACAACAGGACTACCAGAATGGATGGTTTTCTTATGGTTACTATGTTCTCCATTCTTTGCAATTTATTTTGTCTCTGAAGAATCAAGTATTCCAATTCAATTACAACCTCATTTATTTGGTTTTTTTTGTTTACTTGTTTGGATTCAAGTTATGTATTATCCACCAGTTCAAAGACCAAAGAAGAAAATTATAATACTTGTTGTTAGTTTTATCTTATTTCAAGTTATTATTGAATTAGCATTTATAATACCATTGAAACATTTATATATAAATAGAAATATTAAATGGCCATTACTTATATTTGGAATTATTGCATCTGTTTTATTAGCATTAGGTTTAATTCCACCATATATTGAATTAGCTAAAAGACAAGGTAGAGTTGTTGGTATTAATTTTCTTTTCTTGGTTACTGATTTATCAGGTGCTGTATTTTCATTAGCTTCATTAGCTGTTGGTGATGATATTGATATTATGGGTTGTGTTTTGTATACTATTTGTGCTGCTTTAGAAGTTGGTATCATGTTATCACATATTATATGGTTAATGAGATTCAGATGGTTTGGTAAATCTACAGATAATGAGGATAAAAAAGAAATTAATGATTTGGAAAAACAAGTTAGTATTGATGAAGACATAAATGATGATAATTTAGACCCAGAAATTACTAAAGTTGAAGTTGAAGAACAAGGAGATAATAAATTAAAAGCACTAGAGTCTCCAGTTTTGGAAACATCGGTTACACTAGTTTAAAAAGTTTTATAATTTAAATTATTTTTGTACATTATATTGGATACATTTGATATCCAGCCCCTCATGAAATGAAAAATACAATATCCAAATTAAATCTATTGTATTATTGTAGATAGATCTAAAAATGTTTTATTTTTAATAAGAGAACAAAATCATAAACTTTAATAAATAAATAAGGATGAATGAATAAATAAATATAGAAACAAAAGGTTTTTATAGGGATGATAAAACAGAAAAAAACAAACTTTATGAATCTTAAAACCAAAAACCATCTAGATTGTGCAAAAAAAATGAAAGAGAAAATAGTATATATAATGTAAATGGAGATGATGTGAAGTAAAGGTGAACAAATTAAATCATAAATGGTGAAAGATTGAGATAAAATTGAATTTTCTTTTATTAAAACTAACAAGCAGCAGGTTGCGCAGCAATATAATCAATGGCTTGACCAACAGTTTTAATATTATCTGCATCTTCATCAGGTATCACAACAGAAAATTCATATTCAATTTCCATAATAACTTCAACTGTATCAAATGAATCAAGACCTAGATCTTTTGTAAATGAAGCTGATTCAGAAATTTCAGTACCTGGTTTAACTTTATTATAAGATTCCAATAGTTCTATAATTCTTTCTTTGATTATATCTTTAGTTAATTCTGGAACACTACTATAGAATCTAACATGTTGTAATTGATTGTTAAATTTATATGAATTGAAATGATGATTTATAGAAGGATTAATGATTGTTGAGATTGATCTAGCTTGATAAGGTAATGGGATTTTTGATTGAGAAAAGACCACTCTTTTAAGAGTGGAAAAGACAGGAGTTTTCAACATTTTTTGAAGAAAAGAAATGAAAGATTGGACTAGGAATTGAATGAAAAAGAGAGAAGTAGTTTATACAAACAGAGCTGGAAAATGTAAATTGAGGGGAAGAAGGGGAGAGGGCGGGTAACGAATCTGGGTGGCGCACGACCCCGATTTTTTGATAGAAATTTATCAAGAGAAAAGACAGTGAAAGAGGTGGAAGAAGAGGAAGAACAGATAGATTACAGCCAACAATGTTCGGAAAGTTACTAGCTAGATCATCGGGACTGCTCTCTGCCTCATTCAGACAGTCAACCTCCAGTTTGATAGCGTCAAAAATGACCGCTAACAAATCATTCATCAATATTTCAAATAATCAACATCCAAATTTCATCAAACCTCTCCAGTCAAGTATTTTCCAACTATGTCAACAAAGAAATGCAACTTTAAATCAAACAAAAAAGGGTAAAGGCCTTATCGTTAGAAAACCTAAAATAACAAAGTCTCCACATTTAGATAATTGTCCAATTAAAAAAGGAGTGATAGTGAGAGTTATGATTTTAAAACCAAAAAAACCAAATTCAGCTCAAAGAAAAGCTGCTAGAGTTAGATTATCAAATGGTGAAGTTGTCTCTGCTTATATTCCAGGTATTGGTCATAATGCACAAGAACATTCAGTGGTGTTTGTTAGAGGAGGTAGATCTCAAGATTTACCTGGTGTTAAATATCATTTGGTTAGAGGTGCTTTAGATTTATCTGGTGTTGCTAATAGAAAAACTTCAAGATCTAAATATGGTGCTAAGAAACCTCAAAAGAAAGAATAGATTACTTTTTGTATATAGAATTAACTACAGTTCCTCATCTCTCATGTATATTTTTTAATGTCATTATTTCATTCTAACATGCTAATTAAATTAATTATAAATTTACAAAATATTAAGATTCTATATGCTTATATGTATTTATTTCTTATTATAAACTTCAGACTCTAGTTCTTTCAAACTAGATTCATAAGTTTCTTTCATTGAATCAGTTAAAGTTAATTCAAATTTCAATCCATCATCATTATTCTCTTCTTCATTAATTTCGATACCTTCTTTAACAAATTTAACTTCATTAATCTCTTTTTTATTTCTATTAATAACACCACCAGAATAAACTAATTTTTTGAACCATTTAAACTCATTATCACCATAAACAAATGAAATTGCTTTACCATATCTATTAGCTCTAGCAGTTCTACCAATTCTATGAACATATTCTTTAGTTGATAATGGTAAATCATAATTCATTACAAATTGGATACTATTTATATTTAAACCTCTTGCAATTAAATCGGTTGAAATTAATATACCTCCATTAATATCAAAATCTTTTAATATTTTTTGTCTTTCATTATTATTAATGGTTGAATTTATACCTTTAATCTGTAAGTTATTAATTGAAAATTTCTTAACTAAAATATTTAACAATCTAGTTAACCTTATAGCTGATTCGTTGGATTTTGTAAAGATTAAACCATGACTATTAAATTCTTGTTTATGATTTAAAAAATACATCAATATCAATGGCTTATAAAACGATAATGGTTCTGGAACTTTCATAAAATATTCATCAAGATTTATAGGTAATTGATATAATTCATTAACTAAATTATCAACATCATTAACAACAATAACCTTAGGTTTAAATAATTTCAAATGAGATAATTTTTCAGAGTTTGTAGTTAAAGTAGCAGATAGAATCAATTTAATACAACGTAATTTAAATCTATTATAAAATCCATCAATATTATTATCAATATCATCAGTTAATCCTTGATCTTTTTCAATCTTATTTATAAGTAAATCACACCAATTTTGAAATGATTGATTTAATAATCTATCTGCTTCATCAACAACTAAAAATCTTAAATCAGTTAATGAAATTTCAAAATTTATTAAATGATCGACTAATCTACCTGGTGTTGTAATTAAAATGTCAGGTATTAATTTATTAAACTTCTGATGTTCTTCTTTTAATCCAATATCATTTTTGAAACTCATTGCATTTAAATTCAATCCTTTAATTAAACTTAAAACATTGCTATAAACTTGATTAATTAATGGTTTTGTTGGAACTAATATAATACATCTTAATTTAGGAACAACTCTACCTATTAATGTATTTATAATTGGGATTAAATAAGCTAATGTTTTACCAGAACCAGTTGAAGCATTAATTAAATAATCACCAAACGGAGTTGGATTTAATTTATTTTTTGAACAATCATTAATTAATGATTCAATTAATGAAATTTGAACTGAAAATGCATTTGAAATATTAAATTCTTTTATTAAATTATTAATAATTTTTGGATTTAAATTTTTAAATTCTTTAAATGGTTTTTCATCATCAGTTTTATGATATATTGGCTTAGCTAACCAATTTAATGATTTATTTTTTTGCTCATTTGAATATAAATTCTTATCTTTTGGTAATGCTGGCTGTGGTAATGGTTCAATTGGTTTTAAATCTAATTGTTCTTTTGAATCTGTTGTCTCTGTAACTGATAAACCAGCTTTTTCTATCTGAGGTTGTAAATTCATTGTTTGTTTGAATCTTTTGAACACTAATGAATGTGATTGAATATAATCATCGTCATCTTGATTTATTTGTTGCTTATCATCGTCTATATCCATTTTATCTTGGTCATGATCATCGTCTTCTTCTTCTTCTTCCTCGTCTTCATTATTTGAGTTGCTTTCTTGATTTGAATCACTTCCATCATCATCTGATTCAGAATCATCATCACTATCATTAGACCTTCTTCTCTTCTTAGTTGTTACATTTTCATTATCAGAAGCATCATTATCACTATCATCACTTTGTGATTGTGAATTATTTTCAATTATATCTTCTTCTGATGAACTTGAATTTTCTTCATTATTTTTATTATTTTCCACAAATGAAAGTGGATCAAATCTGCTTGCAAACATTGTAGTAGTGTACTATTTTAGATATGGAGATAACCTCTTTGGAATTTATAATAATTAAAGAATCTATAAAGGTTTTTTTTTGATTTCGATTTAAAAAAAATTAAATTAAAATAATTTTCGATATCGCCATCTCGCCATCTTGCGGCTTGCGGCTTATTCTTTTATTTTTGCTTCCGTATTTTTCTGCACCATGTTTTACAACTTTTACTGTACATATTCTTTTCTTCATATACTCCTTCTATTGATATACTCCTTGTACAGTAAATATGCAAACACCAGACACCAACAATAACCAAGATCATTTGCTGCCTGCTGTTCGTTATATTTTAGCTCAATTAAATTCAGCAGAACCAGCTCTCAACTTTGATAGAAACAATATTCCAAATAATTTGGGTTTAGACAAGTTCAATTTATTGGAAACAGTTGAGAGGTTGTCTCCTAACACTACTATATTTCATCCATATAGACTCATTTATTCTAAATCTATGAGAACTCAAAATAACCATGAACATGAGTTCATCAATAGACCAACTGCTGGTCACGCAACTGCATTTACCAGATCAGTAGGTAATATTAACTTCATTAATAATGGTGATATTCCAGATATAGAAATTGATCAATTAATGGAGAACCTCACTTTACCACTTCATGAATCTTGGAATGAGTTAGGAAATGAAGAACTTCATGACAAATTGGGGGAAAGTATTTTTAATATTCGTTATCCGTATCAAATGCAAGACCAATCTGAATATTCTGTGGAATCAGCTGTATCATCAAAAGTTGGTCCTATTACTGCTGAGATTTTAAATCGTTTAATGCCTGGTTTAGCATACGCCAAACCTCCCATTTACCGTTTTCCTTCTTTCAGAATACAACCAGATGGTACATTTTATATAGGTAATACTGATGGACCTATTGAATTTCTTTTACCACTTGAAGTAAAAGTTGGTATATTAAATGATTTTGTTGACCAGTTTATAGGAAATAATACCCCTGTTCTTTCATCCAAGATCCTGATGGAAGTATTTAAACAAGCAATGTTTACCAACTCACCTTTTGCTTTGTTAACCAATGGGATTCATTTGATCATTTTTAAATTTGATTTTGTGAATTTGGAAGATAATGGTACACCTTTGTTGGGTTTCAATTCAAGGGTTCTCACTAGAGATGAGACTAGGTACAATTGGTCTGCTGTCATTTCTGCTTTAATTTATGCCAATTATCAAAGACCTCAAGCAGTTAAAGATGCATTAAGAATATCGTTGGAAAACATGGTTGAAGGTTTCAAGAATCAAAACTTACAACATAGATTGGATGGAGAACAACCAAGAACCAATGAAGCTGATAGAATGAATAATCTAGTGAATGCTAATAATGTTGAGGTTAAAATTGATGTTCCTTTGCAAATAAATGAATTAAACATTGTCCTCATTCAAAATGCTGTAGATCATGTAACTGAAGTTGTTTCTATCAAAATTGATGATTATGCTAAGTATTTTCCAATTGACGATCAAACCAGAAGTGAAATGGATGAAGTTGTTATCAAATTATTGAATTTATATAAATTGAAAGATTATTATTATCAAAATATTTCTGATTTATGGAACTTTGGCGATTACAATGATTTTGAAGGTTATTTATTATATAAGTTTTTCAATGAAATAAAATGTTATTTACAAATTAATAATTTCAATAACCAGAAAGCAACAACAGGTGATGATAGAAAGATTCATATTCCTAAATTTATTGGATCCGGATTTTGTAATATAGTAGGAAAAGGAGATGTTGAATTAGTTGGTTATTTCCTTGCGTTAGAAAAGCTTTCTTTTGTTGACAATAAACCTACAACCCTGGAGGAGAAGGAGAAATTGAATAATGAAGCCAATCTCTTAAAAGAAGCTGGTATCAATCATTTAGACTTGGAACCTCGTAATTATTGTTACGATGGAACTAATGTCTATGTGTATGACTTTAATCATGTTTCAATGGGCACATAAGGTTTTCACTTTTATTCAATTTCCTGTTATATTTATTATATTTGTATTTTTGGTTTTTGGTTTTTGGTTTTTGGTTTTTGGTTTTTGGTTTTTGGTTTTTGGTTTTTGGTTTTTGGTTTTTGGTTTTTGGTTTTTGGTTTTTGGTTTTTGGTTTTTGGTTATTTATTCTTATTATTTTTACTTCATTTTCTTTGCTATACTATTTGCTATATTATTTTTATCTTTATTTGAAATTGGAATTTGTATAATCAGCTGTTATGTTATTAAGAACACCCTCTTATTATTCTTTACTTGTTGAGTTAATAGACCTTTCGTTTTTTACGTAACTAGGTATTACAAAACTGATTTTTTTTCTAAAGATGTTGATACATGTAAATTAAGATGATATAGATAACCCCACAGACTAAAAATAAATACAAATGTGTAGACAAAATGCAAATAAATAGAAGACACTAAAAGAAAGAAAGAAAGAAAGAAAGAAAGAAAGAAAGAAAGAAAAAGAATAAATAAAGCAATAAATAAAGTAAAATATAATAACGATTACCTGTTACAACTTAAATTTTAGTAGGTTCAATACTAGAAGTTGAGCCACCATTACTACTATTATTGTTTTGTTGAAGTAAATCAGGAGATTCAGTTGCTTTTGATCTTAAATCACTAATTTCATTTTGTAATCTTTCAACTTCTTTTTGCAATCTTTTACCATAAAAATCAATATAATAAGTTGCACCATTATAACTAGCAGTTAAAAAGATAAATGAAACAAAGATTGAAGCAGCATATTTATATTTAAAGAAAATTGGACATAAACTCATTGTTGATAATTGATAACCATATTGAATAAAAGAAAATGCTATAACTGGGAAAGGTTCAGGTAAAGAATTAACAAATTTACCAAGTGGTTTGTTTGCAAAAGCTTTTCTCAGATATTCAAATGAAGTAACTTTACCATTTTTGATTTTTTCAGCTTTTCTAATTGTAATAAAATAATGATAACTCATCTGCCAAATGAAATACAAGAGTGAAGTATAAAAGACACCATACCATAAATCCCAATTTTGTAATTTTAAAGCACCTGGAAATCTTTCTTGTTTGAATTCTAAAGGTAATTGATGTGTTATAACATACATAACAGTTGGAGGTAATAAATGAATAAAAGCAGAAGTAGTTTTTTCAATTGAATGTAAAACTAATTTATTTCTCCATGTAATAACAGCAAATGATAAAGTACCCCAAGAGAAACTAGCACAACAAACAAATAACATTTTAGAATCAGGCCAAACCCATAAGAATAACAACATTAAAGCATTAACATAATAACATAAATCTGCTAAATAATAACCAAAACCAATTTTATAATAAGTTAAGAATCTAATTGGCATCAATATCATAAATAAAACAGTATAAAATATATGGAAATATTGAGGATGCTTACCAATACATAAACCAATTAAAAAAATTAAATAAGTTGTAGCTGCATAATATATTTTTTCAGTTTGAGAAGCTTTCATAGTTGAATCTAATTTAATATAAGTTTTATCAACTCTTTCATGAAGAACTGATTTTAATTGAGCCAGTTCTTCATTTGAAATATCAAATTTTATCTTTTGTTTTCTCTTTTCATTTAATTTTTTTGAATATGATTTAACTTTTTGATAAGCTTGAATTTTTGATAATTCATTAGCATAAGCAGAAGGATCTAATAAATCAAAGAGAGTTAAATTTTCAAAACTTGAACTAGACCATTTTCTTCTTAAAGAAGATTGATTATCAGAAGGCGACAATAAGGGTGTATTTAAAACAGATGAAGCCACAGAGTTGACCGAATTAGAGAAGAGCATTTCAGAAGAGGAAAGTTGGGAGACTTGAGCATGTTCTGACTCATTGGGATCAGGGTCTGATAATTTGGACATTTGAAGATATTTATAGGGATCTTTAAAGAAATTTATACGGCACGAGGAAGGCAATTACAGGAGTTTTAATTAAGTTTCAATTTGAGTTAGCCTGAAAAGAAAATAAACAAATTAAGTTGATCCGCTCAACAAATAATTCACATGCCAGACGGGGCGCGGGAGGCGGGTGTGGAGTGTGTGTACGTGGCTGGTGTGAGCGGCAAATATAATGCGGCTGATTGGATAGTAGTACGGCGTAGAGGCGATTCTTTTTTTATCTCTTTTTTTATACAGTACGTAGAGTATAGCTACAATTCATTTCAATGATGGAAGCTGTCAAACAGTACGGTAATGGCGGTAACAAGATCAAGGCATAAGACTCCACTCGTCAAGGATGCTGAGTCCAAAACAGAAATCACAGAGAAACTTACAAAACAGAGAGGAAAGCCAAAGAAAGTTATTACTAAAAAATTAAAAACTGAAAAAAAATTAACAACTTACAAGATAAATCAATTAAAGAAAAAACAAAAGATGATTGATACTGCAAATAGTGTTAAACCTAACTTCTATCCAGTTTCATTTTTTAAAGAAAAAGAATCTCCATTATCTCTTTCAATCAAATTAAATCCAGAAAATAAATCAAATATTAGCAATATAACAAATTATAATGAAATTAGAACACAACTATTAAATAATAACGATAATAATAATAACACCAAAGAACATTTAAAGGCGATAATAAATAAACCAAATTTATTAAATCAATTGAAATTACCTTCTTTAAAAGATGATTCAAATTTAATAGATTCATTAAATTCAATTAAAAATGAAATTCCAATTAATAATGATAAAACAGAATTAATTAAAAATGAAATTAATTTACAAAAATTAAATTTATCACCATTTGATAAAAGTATTTATTTAACTTATTCAAAATATAAACAAAAATCAAATATTATAAACAACAGCAACAACAATAGTAATAATAATATTAATAATAATAACAATAATAATTCATTAACTAAAGAAATACATTCTTCAATCATACCTAATTTTTATATAGATTTAAATAAATTCCATGATTTGAGGTTTATTAATGTTAAAAAACATTCAAATGAATTTGAATTATATAATATGCTTGATAATATTAAAAACAATTCAGATTATTATAATAAAATTGATGATAATCATGCATTTGATGGATTAGATATAACTGATTTTACAACAATTAAACAATTTAATACTTTAGATTTAATTTAAAACAAATTTTAACAAATTTTTGTTTTACTTATATAGACTTTACATTTTCTTTTGCATAGATATATTCATAATATATTAAAAACTATACATAAATCACAGATTATACGTAAACTATTAGCAATGAAATCATTTAAGGATATCATAAAAGACATTAAAACCCATCTCTTTGTCGTAAACCTTCTCCTTCCCCTTCATGATGTAGATCTAAATCATTTGTAGGTTGTAGAGTTTCAGGTGGATCAAAAATTGGTGTATTATCTTGCTCTTGGCTATCTATTTGTTGTTGTTCTTGTCGTTGTTGCTGTTGTTCTTGTCGTTGTTGCTGTTGTTCATCAGATTGTGGATTTATATCCTCTTGTAGTTGTTGATTTATATCTTGTTGCTGTTGAGGTTGCTCATTTATATTCTCCTGTGATTGAAGTTGTTGATTTATGTTTTCCGGATCAAGTATATGTTGAGGTTGCTCATCAATATTTTGTTGTATATCATCATCATTATCCAATTGAATATCATTTTCTTCATTCTTTTTTTCAAACCAATACCAAATTGGTCTTATAGGTGATGGAGAATCATGTAATTTTGGGTACATATCATATAAATAAATAAAGATTTGACCAATTAAGATACCTGCTAAATCAGACTTTAAATCATTATTTGAAGAATGAGTTGAACCAGTTGTACTTATATTTAATAATTTTGAAATAATTAATGAAATAAATGGTAAATAAACGGATTTAAAATTAACTAAGCCCATTATAGTTAATTCTATATCAGGATTTCTTCTTGACCAAATGAATAATAATGTATCATTTAAATAACTTCCTAATATAAACAAATTTGTAATTAATGATGAATATAACAATAAAGTAATTGAAAGTAAACCAAGGCACCAAATATAATCACTTGTTCTTGGAAATGATAGTTCTAATGATTTAGAATGTCTAACTATCACATACAGAGTTAATACTAAATCAAATGATAGATCTCCAAAATATAGAAAAGATGTAATTAACCTCCAATACTCTCCTTTTTTAAAAACAGTATCAATTGAATAGTAACAATCCACTTTATTTAGATATCCAGTGTATTCCAGTAAAGATACGCTAACCACTCCAACAATGTATGTTCTTGTGACAGGAGGAATCTCCAGTAGCCATTCCAGAGGTATTCTTTCCATTCCGTAGTTGATCTGTATCTGTTGTTGAACACAATGTTTTGGTTGATTTTACTGATTAGAAATTGCCAGCAGTGCTTTTATAAAGCGAAAAAAGCGTGTGAAATTTTAAAGAGCACCAGCTCATCGAGTTGCCCTTTTTCTACAAAACACCTCTTTTTTAACTGGAAATAGCTGGTACAAACTCACAACACTATGGATCTTACAAATCTATCACTAGCAGAACCATCATGGAACGAAGACTACGAAAAACAGGTGAATAATCCTTTTAATTATTTGAAAGATCAAACTGAAGGCAAGAATTTACGTAAACTGCTAATTCAAACTTTTAATTTAATTCATAAGATTTCTGATGATAAGTTGGATAAATTAAGTGAAATCATTGATAACTTACACCTTTCTTCATTAATCATCGATGATATTGAAGATGATTCAAAATTAAGAAGAGGTAAGCCTTGTTCCCATTTAATTTTTGGTATTCCTTCATCAATCAATAGTTCCAATTATATCTATTTTAAATCCATGCAATTATTAAATGATTTCTTTAAAGATGATCCAATTAAGAATTTCAAAGCTCAAAAGATTTTTATGGATGAAATGATTAATTTACATAGAGGTCAAGGATTAGAATTATATTGGCGTGATAATAGTATTTGTCCTAATGAATCAGAATATATTGGAATGGTTATGAATAAGACTGGTGGTTTATTTAGACTGGCTATTAAGCTATTGAATCTACTGGCTGATCATGAAGAATATGTTAAATTAATTGAAATTTGTAATTTATTAGGTTTAGTTTATCAAATTAAAGATGATTATATGAATTTAAAATCAAGAGAATATAATTCAAATAAAGGATTTTGTGAAGATATTACAGAAGGTAAGTTTTCATTTCCAATAATTCATTCTATTAATTCATCATCATCTGGTAATAATGAATTAGCAAGTGTTTTAAGATTACATACACATGATGTTGAATTAAAAAGATATTGTGTTGAAGTTATGGAAAAGACAGGATCATTTGAATATACAGTTGATACTATTGAAAGTTTGAAAAAACGTACTGTTGATTTAATTGATGAGATGCTGGATGAATACATTGAAGATGAACAAGAAAGATGCTTAACAAGAGGTAATTTCTTAAATGCTTTGTACAAGATTGTGTCCGTCAGATTGTAAAATTGTTATTATTATTATGCTTTCCATTTCAATGATTAATAAAATGTTATACTAGTATTGCTTTGCTTTAATTCTTTTTTTTATGTTAATTTTATTTTATTTTATTTAATTTTATTTTATTTTATTTTATTTTCCTTGCTTTATTTAAATTTTGTGGCTATTATATCTTATTTTTCTTCCTTTGCATTAATGATTAATTTGTTTTATACTAGGTGATTTTATTTATTTTCTTTCTTTGCATTTAACTACATAATATGTTGATATCCTAGTTATAATCCGGAACATCCAGTTCATCCGGATATATATCCGGCCATCACCATCGCGTCGATCGACCCTCTCCGTCGGCCACAGAATTCTCCCGCGCACGCCCTCTCTTGAATCGTCTGATTTTTCTTTTATCGTACTTTTAATCTAAACTCCACTTCTACAACAGCACAGACAGCCAATGAACAGGCCTGCAAGCCAGAGACCTGTGGTGATACCAGACCTATTCAATTGAAATCCTGTATACGAGAGTAGACTTTAGCAGTACCAGCTATAATCCAGCAGCTATAGCTAACTATCGTAACAACACCCGTACACCATCGCTCCTCACAAATTTTCATCTTATTTTATTTGGATTTTGGCTTTAATTCATTGGCTGAATTGCAACACGCACGATTTTTGGTTTTCATTTCCAATATTTCAACCGTTTGAGTTTACTTCAACTTCACAACTTTTCCTCAAATCCTATCTATTCTCCTCTTATATCTCACAATGTTTGCAAGCTCAATCAGATCCGTTCTAAGACAAAACGCTAGACTAGCTATTCCTGCCGTTAGAAGACAACAACAGCAATTTATTGCTCCAAAATTAATGGCCTTAAATTCAATTAGAAAATATTCTGACCATCATGAAGAAACTTTCGAAGAATTCTCCATTAGATATGAAAAAGAATTTGATGAAGCTTATGATTTATTCGAAGTTCAAGTATGTATCTATCTATCTTTAAACAAAAATTATTTATATGTTATTTGCTCATAACAAACAAACATCAACATCTCTTGAAAATCATATCATATATACTAACAAGCCACATTATTTTTCAATATAGAGAGTGTTAAACAACTGTTTCTCATATGATTTAGTTCCTTCCCCATCTGTCGTTGAAAGAGCCTTAAGAGCTTGTAGAAGAGTTAACGATTACGCTACTGCCGTCAGAGTTTTTGAAGGTTTAAAATATAAAGTTGAAAACAAAGACCAATATCAAGCTTACTTAGATGAATTAAAGGATGTTAGAGAAGAACTTGGTATTGATTTACAAGAAGAATTATATTAAAGAAGATTTAGAAAGAATTAATATCATCCATCATTAATACACAAAGCAATTCGATTCTGTTTTTTTTATTGATTTTTATTACTGTTACTACATCTTCATCATACTTTTTAAAATATTCACACAACTTTCAAGATTATATAAAATTCACTTTGAGGCATACTATCTGTTGTTTTTTTTTAGTTAGTTATATTTATTCTATTTTTTTTCTTCATTTTAATAATAATATAATGGGTTTTTTTTATTAAATTATAAATCTCAAACAATTAAAGTAACAATTATATTACTTATTATTATTCAATTAAAAAAAAAGGGTTTAAATATAAATATTAGAAATCTGTCTGTTGTTTTTTTGTGAATTTTATGTTTACTTATTATAATTTATTTATCTATTTTTATTATTATTATTATTTGTTTGTTTGTTTATTGTTCTTATTGTTAATTTGCTACTGTTTCTTCTTCTTTCATCTATTCCATTACTATTTTATTATAGTTTTACTTGTTTTTTATCTTCCTCTTTTTTTGTCATTTCTATTCATTTCTACTTCTCTCATATCATCCTTTCAATATCATTTATTCTCTCATATGTTATTCTAATTGAAAATTAAACAATTCTTATTGTTTTTTGTTATCAATTTTATCCTCCTCTATCATACGCTTACTATTCTATCTTTTTTGAAATATCTTTTACTCTTTATTTTTATTTTTATATTTATATTTATTCATATTTAACACTTATACCTTTTGATATTCTTATTATTATTAATTTATTGCTCCTACTGTAGCTGTGTGTTTAAACCCAGTGAGATACGTAGTATTCTTCGAATTCTTTTCATACTATCAATATTTTTGTCCCTGGCCCCAACTTGAATCTTCAAAGGAACATATCTTTAGATCTGATTCATCTGCATGATATTCATGATATTCATGATATTCGTGATGTTCGATTAATTCGATATTCGATCAAAATAACAAGATTCATATAAAATCTCTGCCTTCTAAATAGTGGGCTATTGATTTTATTGATTTTGGGAAGAGAGTTCGGGGGCTGAGCAAAATTGTAAATTTTACTTTGCCACGATTTCTTCAACAACTTGGGATTTGGGATTTGGCCCTTCTTCTTATGCCTCTTTCACTTGTTCTAATTATAAACCTCCCAGTTTTCAATATGATCAATGGTATATAATGATAGGACAGACATCAGTCTTGGTATTTCAGATATGAGCTGATATTTTCTTGTCTATACATCAAATTATCAAACTCAAATATACTTTCAAAAATGCCAAATAACTTTTTCAAAACAATTTCAAATAATGGAAACAGATCTCTTTTAATTATCGGGTTTTTATTTTCATTTATTCCATTGATATTAGCATGCATTGCATTTGGAAGTTTATATTCACAAACAAGTGTTGAAAGAGCTTCTACAAGTTTACTTCAATATCAATTATCAACAACAGTAATTGTTGATAATGAAGATTATTTTTTCCTTTACTGTCTTTATAATTCATCTGATATTACTAATTTAACATCCGTTGCGATTTGTCAAGATAAATTAAAATCAGAACAAAAAATAACTTTAATTGGTTATCTTATTCCATTTATTTGTTCCATGTTATATCAAATTGTTTTAACTATTTTAGGTTGTTTCACTTCAGATACCTGGGATTTAGTTTCACTACCTATCTTTGCAATCCTAATGATAATTTATACAATTGTTCAATATGTTGTTACAGTTAAAGAAATTATAACTGCAAATATTTTCCTTGATTCTTCAAGTGCTTCTTCAAATTATAGTTCTAATATTGTCCATTTATCTGAAGGTCTTCTAATTGGTTCAATTGTTGCTTTAGTTTTGTTATTTTTGGCATCTGTATTTTTAATTTGTGGAAGAGAAAAGAAATCTGAACAAGAATCTAATAGAATCAAAGCTCATTGGGTTTTCAGTTTCCAAAAACTCATTTTATTCTTAAGTTTATTCTTTTCTCCTGTATTTTTCTTACAAGTTACAATAATTGATAAATTTGATAATAGATTTGGTATTGTTTCAATTATAGCTTTATTTATTTCAATTATTGATATAATATTAATTAAAATTTCAATTCAAAAGAAAAAGAAAACTATTTTATTGATTTCATTAATGCTTCTTTTTTTAATTGAAATATGTACTATTATTCTCACAGTCTACATCTTTTTAATGAATGATGATGATGAATTAAACATAGTTTTACATAAATTTTATCCTCCTATGGTTACATTTGGTATAATTTCTATTGTTTTAGGTTTATTGTTAATTATTTCTTCAAGTTTTGTTTTATTCAGTAACTTTGGTTTTAATGAGAGCAATATTCAAATTGGTGATAATTTAGATGAAGAAAAAACTTTATGTTAAATCTATCATCAGAATTATCAAATTATCTTTTGTTTTAAACTTTTTTAGATTTTGTATTATTATTTTGTATTATCAAATATTTTATCGCTTTAATTGTATATTATTATTATTCTTATATCTTTCAACAATTAAATCACCAAATTGGCCAAATTGGTAGCTGGTGTTTCGAATCCTGGAATCCTGGGGCGCGCCTCCCGCGCCACATTTCCCAATCGGGCAGTCTGTTTGTTTATTCAAACGCTTTGTTTACACTAAATATTACAGTCACATTTCACTCTGAGAAACTACTTCTTCCTTTTTTTAACCTGCTTAACTTTCTGCTTCCATAAACACAATCAATGTCATACAATAGTGAGACACCAGCCGCTGCTGATGATTGGGTCTGGGTCCCTGACTCAGAAAATACATTTGTTAAAGCTCAAGTTAGTACAATTTCTGAA
This sequence comes from Ambrosiozyma kamigamensis, assembly GCA_030572235.1. NCBI lineage: Eukaryota > Fungi > Ascomycota > Pichiomycetes > Pichiales > Pichiaceae > Ambrosiozyma > Ambrosiozyma kamigamensis. The sequence continues at coordinate 6,191 of JAJLZM010000001.1, read as the reverse complement.
AATAAAAAACAATATACTGTTAAGATTCCTGAATCACAAAACAAAGTGAAAACATTTCCTGCTAAAGATATACAGAGATGCAATCCTGTTCAATTTGATAAATGCGATGATATGGCCAGTTTAACTTATTTAAATGAACCTTCTGTTGTCCATAATTTACAATTAAGATACCAACAAGATTTGATATATACTTATTCTGGTTTATTTTTGGTGGCTGTTAATCCATATAAGAAATTAAATATTTATAATAGAGATTTCATTAAATTATATAAAAACTCAACTGTTACTTCATCTCAAGATAATCGTAATGATAATGATGAAAGTGAACCATTACAAAGATCTTCAAATGTGAAACCTCATATTTTTGCAACTTCGGAAGAAGCTTTCCAAAATCTTTTAAGTAATAACCAAGACCAATCCATTTTAGTTACTGGTGAATCAGGTGCAGGTAAAACTGAAACCACTAAAAAAGTTATTCAATATATTTTACAAGGTTCAACTAGTTCAGATTCAAATAAGGCTGCTTCAATTTGTTTTGAAAATCAAATTTTAGAAGCTAATCCAATTTTAGAATCATTTGGTAATGCAACAACAGTTAGAAATTTAAATTCTTCAAGATTTGGTAAATTTATTAAGATTAATATACTTCCTTCAACAAAAGAATTAAGTGGGTGTCATATTGATTGGTATCTTTTAGAAAAGTCAAGAATTGTTCTGCAAGAACCTCAAGAAAGAAATTATCATGTGTTTTATCAATTTTTAAGAGGTTCTCCTGATTCCTTATTGAAACAATTTGACTTAACTAGATCAATATTTGATTATGGTTACTTAAAAAATACAAATCATACTATTCCAACTATAAATGATGCAAACGAATTTAAAGCCCTAGAAAAGGCATTTGATACCATGAATTTTTCAGATCAAGATAAGAAAAATATTTTTAAGATTTTAGCAATTATTTTACATTTAGGTAACATTACTTTTAAATCATTAAGTGATTCAAATAGACAGGCTTTCTTATCTGATTCTTCAAATAAAACAATTTCAATTATTGCTAAATTATTTGGTATTTCTGATAGCTCATTTAAAGATTCGTTTTTAACTTCAAGAGTTAGAGCTGGTAGAGATGTTGTTAAGCAAAACAGAACTTCAGCTCAAGCAAAATTTTCAATTGATGCATTAGCTAAATCACTATATGAAATGTTATTTCAACATTTAGTTGATAAAATTAATGGAAATTTTGATATTAACTCCATTGCTACTTTTGAACAATCTAATTCAATTGGTATTTTGGATATTGCAGGTTTTGAAATCTTTGAAAAGAATTCATTTGAACAATTGTGTATTAACTATACTAATGAAAAATTACAACAATTTTTTAATCATCATATGTTTGTTTTAGAACAAAGTGAATATCTAAAAGAAGGTATAAGTTGGCAATACATTGATTTCGGTCAAGAATTAAAACCAACCATTGAATTAATTGAAGGTCCATCAAATAAAAAGGTTAGTGTCTTTTCTATTTTAGATGAAGAATGTGTTGTTCCAAAAGGTTCTGATAAATCATATCTAGAAAAACTACACCGAGAATTGGAAAATAAAGATAAATCAGTTGATAAGTCACAATTAAGATTTAAACCAAATAAAGTTAGAGATGGGTTTGTTATTAAACATTATGCTGGTGAAGTTGAATATAATGTTGAAGGATGGTTAGAAAAGAATAGAGATCCATTAAGTAATACAATTGTTGAGTTACTATCAAATTCTTCTGACCCTTTTATTCAAGAATTATTTAGTGATGATTCCTTACCAACTATTGCTAATATTTCTGATTCTCCTGTTAAAAATGGTCGTTCCAATCAAAAGAAGTCTGGTATGTTTAGAACTGTTGCTCAACGTCATAAGTTACAGTTAAACCACTTGATGACTCAATTAGATTTAACTCAACCTCATTTTGTTAGATGTATCTTACCAAATACAAACAAGCATGCTAATGAATTTGATAATAAATTAGTCCTGGAACAACTAAGATGTAATGGTGTGTTAGAAGGTATTAGAATTGCTAGATCTGGTTATCCAAATAAAATGGATTTCAAATCATTTGCTGACTATTATGGAATTTTATCAAATACTTTAGGTACTTCTACACAAAGAACTTCCAAGCAAGCATGTGAATTGATCTTGAAAGAAATGGAATTAGATCCAGAAGTTTATAGAGTTGGTATTACTAAATTATTCTTCAGAAATGGTGTTTTGGCTGATTTGGAAAAGAAGAGAGATCAAAAATTAGCTGATATTTTCACTGGTTTTAAAGCATTATGTAAAGGTTATTTGGCTAGAAACCATTTTAAAGATGAATTAACTAAATTAAGATCCTCAAAATTAATCCTTAAGAATATTAAAGCTTACAATCAAGTTTCTAAGGATCCATGGTTTAAGATGATTTCTCAATTGAAACCAATGATTGCCAATGATGATGCAACTCAAAACTATTACATGAATAAAGTTAAGTCATTGGAAGAACAAATTTCAAGTCTAGAGTCCAAGAAATCTGAAGATCAATCCAAATTACTTGAAGAATTGACTACTTTAAAGAAAGAAAATGATGCAAACCATACTTTATTGAAACAAAAAGAACATCAATTAGATGAATTTAAGAAAAAGTCTGTTAGTTTAGAGAAATGTGTTGCTGATTTAAAAGAATCTCAAGAGAATTTTACATCTGAATTAGAATCTGAAAGAGATGAACTAAATAATAAAATCAAAGAATTATCTGAACAAAATAAAGAGCATGCTAAAGCTGCTGCCCCATTAAAAGATGAAATTAGAATGCTAAAATCTACTGTTTCTGAAAAAGAACATTCAATTTCTAAATTTGAGTCTAAATTAGCTAAAGTTGATCCAGAGTTAGAAAAGAAATTAGCGGATGCCGTATGTATTGATTTAATAAAGGTACGAGAATACCAATCCTTTCCACTTGATACAAAAATTCAAATTCAAAATTATACTAACTTTTATTTTTATTAATGTAGAATCTAAAATTGTCTGCTTTGAAGAATGAAGTTGAAAGACTAAAGAAATCTTTAGATAAGTCTAGCTCTTTGGCTGATGAATTAAAGAAATCTTTGAAATCCAAAGAATCAGAATTATCTTCACTTAATAGACAACTCTCTGATAATAAAGCTAAAATAAGTGCTTATGGTGATATTCAAAAGACATTAGAAACTAAAGAATCCCAATTAAGTTCATTAAATAAGAAATTAACTGAAAATAATGGTTTACAGTCTGAGCTTGAAGACATGAAAAAGAAATTGAAAGAAAAAACTGTGATTGCTGATTCAACAGATAAACTAAAATTGAAGTATAAGCAATTAAAACATGATTTCAAGGAAAATAAAGAATTGTTGGATTCTAAGATTAGTGAAGAAATTGAATTTGATAAAGGTAAACAAAAGTATCTCAAAGAATTGGCTGATAGAGATGAAATGATTAATGGTTTAAAGAAAGAATTAAAATTAGAAAAGGAAACTTCTCAAAGATTTAGTGTTCAAGCTAGATCTCTTAAATTGGATAATGAAAAGTTGGCTAAAACTAAGAAATCTAATGATATGAAAATGGCTGAAATGAACTTTAGAGTTTCAAGAACTGGTCCACTCCCATTTGATTTACCTTCTGATGCTGCTAAATTAAGAGAAGAACTTGCTTTAATGCAAACTAGATTGGCTTCTGAAGCTTATGAGAATAGACAACTACGTGCTCAAATTAAGAAACTTGGTTCTAATCCAGAAATTTTATCTAGATCTGCTTCAATGATCGGAAGTCCTACTGGAAGTATTATGTCTAGACCTAGCTCATATATTCTTTCTCCATATTCAAGTGTCTCGTCTAAGGAAGATTCAAGTTCTGAATTGGCTGTTGAGAAAGCTGCTGTTAAAAGATTAGAAAAATTGAATGTTGACTTACAAAAAGAATTACTTCAAACAAAGAATAATACTCGTGAATCTAGAGGTTCAGTTTCAATGGATGCTGACTTTAAGACTAAGTATCAATTTGCTGAAATTCAGATTAAGAATTTAGAAGATAAATTAGCGTTATATTCAAATCCATCATTTGGTAGTAGCAGTACATCTAGAGTTCCATTGCAAGATTCAACTAGTAAATTAAATATTTCATATTTAGATAAGGAATCTATTGCCATGAAGCAAGAGAATTTAAGATTAAGTTCAAGATTGAATGAAGCTCAAACTAGATTAAAGAGAATACAAGCTAGTACTGGTTCTACAATTATGCAACAAGAGCAAATGGTCCAATTAAAATCAAAACTTCAAGTTTTAGAAAACAGATGTATTACTTTACAAGAATCTGTTGAATTTTATAAGACTAGAGCTGAAAATTATTATTCTAAGATTGAAGCTGCTGAAGTTGCTGTTCAAAGTGCTAAGCGTGGTGAATTGTTAGTTAAGAACGAAGTGACTCAAACTAAAGAAAGATTAAGTAAGGCACAAGAAGAATTCAAGAATTCAGATTTGACTGTTGCAAAATTAAACTCAACTATTAGAGAAATTGAAAGAGATTTAGCTGATAAAGTTTTTGGTCTAAGAAAATTACAGGAACAATATGATGCTTTAAAGAATAAATATGAAAGTGGTGAAGAATTTAGAGCTTCTGCTACATTCTCTCAGAGCAAATCTAAAGATAGAGAATTGGAGGTGTTGAATAAAGAATTAGTTCAATTAATGAATAGAGAAACTGAATTAAGCAAAATGTTAAAGAACGTTAATTTACAATTTGAGGTTAACAAGAAAGAATGTAATGCATTGAGACTCAACAATTCAGAATTATCAAAAGACAAGGATCAAGTTAAGATTATGTTGGAAGATATAATGGACAAGAATTCTAAATTGAATACAGAAAAGCAAGAACATTTAATGAAGTTAAGTACATTAACCTCACAAGTTAAAGCTCTGAAGACAACAAATACTGATTTGGTTAAGGAAAGAGATAGTTTATTACAATCCAAGAGAGAATTAGAATTTAAAGTTGCACATATTTCAGCTGAATTTGAAAATCATCTTTCTAAAGTTAAAGAAGATGCTACCAATGCAGTTTCAGTTGTTCAATTATCAGGTCAATTAAAAGAATCTGAATCTTTAGTTATGGAATTAAAGGTTAAAGTTAAAGATTATGAAGATAAGTTTAACGATTATGATACCAGATTACAAAAGATGAGAGAAGATTCATTGATGATTATTGAAGAGAATAAAGCATTAGTGAAGTTTAATAAGAATTTGAAATCAAAGATTGAACAAATGGACGAGGACTTCCAAGTTGAAAAAGAAGCTGAATGTAAACATTGGAAATCAAGAGCTGATGATTTAGAAGAGAAGTTGATGAGAGCTAATGCAACCAAGAGAGAAGAAGATCAAAAATTATATAATTTGAATAGATCAGTTAAAGATTTGGAAAGTCGTAATGGTATCCAAGAACATACCATTGAAAGATATAAACATGAGATTCAATCATTAGAAGATAATGTTAATAGACTAGATTCTTCAATGCAAGCCTTACAGAAACAAAATGCTGAAGCTCTGTTGAAATGTAAGAGAGCTCAAAGAGAAGTTAATACCTATAAAGAGCAAAACTTACTACTTGAAAAAGAATTGTTAGATTGGAGAACAGCTACTTCAGTTTAGGTTAGGTTAGTTTAATTTAATTCATTTCATTTCATTCGTTTAATCACTATCATATTAATTCATTTTTTTATTTTGCATATTGCTTTCTTTTAAAAATACCTATTTTTTTTTCATTTTCATTTATTTTCATTTATTTTTGTCTTTTGCTTTTTTGTTCGTTGTTCGTTATGTTCATTTTTGGTTAATTTGCTTTCATTTTTCTGATTAATTTACTTTTAGTTCTTTGTATACTTTCTAAAAAATTTTGATTACATTCTAAAACACTGAAAATATAAAATCGCACGAACGGGCCGTCGTGGTAATACATGAGCTCGGTCTTTGTTATAATTAGTCAATCCCGTTTAAGGTTTCTTGTAATTAAATAAAGCGTATAAGCGTTGTAATAAAGTAAATAATCTATATGTATATATAAGGAGAAGAAGAAGAAGTGTTGATGGTCAAGGACCTCAACACAAAGCTGTTAATTTGGTTGCAAAGATTCTAAAAGGGATCTAAAAT